>JANDEH010000093.1:0-157738 GCA_024610705.1 Tetragnatha versicolor
AATTGTTCCTTGGCGTGATTACCAACTTTGGCACCGACGCCATTCCTCTACCCCCCCACCGTTTCCCCGGAATTCCTAAGTCTGGAACTTACCGTCCGATCTTTTCGCGCCGCGGCTTAAATTGTTCCTTGGCGTGATTACCCAACTTTGGCACCGACGCCATTCCTCTACCCCCCACCGTTTCCCCAGAATTCCTAAGTCTGGAACTTACCGTCCGATCTTTTCGCGCCGCGGCTTAAATTGTTCCTTGGCGTGATTACCCAACTTTGGCACCGACGCCATTCCTCTACCCCCCACCGTTTCCCCGGAATTCCTAAGTCTGGAACTTACCGTCCGATCTTTTCGCGCCGCGGCTTAAATTGTTCCTTGGCGTGATTACCCAACTTTGGCACCGACGCCATTCCTCTACCCCCCCACCGTTTCCCCGGAATTCCTAAGTCTGGAACTTACCGTCCGATCTTTTCGCGCCGCGGCTTAAATTGTTCCTTGGCGTGATTACCCAACTTTGGCACCGACGCTATTCCTCTACCCCCCACCGTTTCCCCGGAATTCCTAAGTCTGGGAACTTACCGTCCGATCTTTTCGCGCCGCGGCTTAAATTGTTCCTTGGCGTGATTACCCAACTTTGGCACCGACGCCATTCCTCTACCCCCCACCGTTTCCCCAGAATTCCTAAGTCTGGAACTTACCGTCCGATCTTTTCGCGCCGCGGCTTAAATTGTTCCTTGGCGTGATTACCCAACTTTGGCACCGACGCCATTCATCTACCCCCCACCGTTCCCCCCGGAATTCCTAAGTCTGGAACTTACCGTCCGATCTTTTCGCGCCGCGGCTTAAATTGTTCCTTGGCGTGATTACCCAACTTTGGCACCGACGCCATTCCTCTACCCAACACCGTTTCCCCCGGAATTCCTAAGTCTGGAACTTACCGTCCGATCTTTTCGCGCCACGGCTTAAATTGTTCCTTGGCGTGATTACCCAACTTTGGCACCGACGCCATTCCTCTACCCCCCACCGTTTCCCCGGAATTCCTAAGTCTGGAACTTACCGTCCGATCTTTTCGCGCGCGGCTTAAATTGTTCCTTGGCGTGATTACCCAACTTTGGCACCGACGCCATTCCTCTACCCCCCACCATTTCCCCGGAATTCCTAAGTCTGGAACTTACCGTCCGATCTTTTCGCGCCGCGGCTTAAATTGTTCCTTGGCGTGATTACCCAACTTTGGCACCGACGCCATTCCTCTACCCCCCACCGTTTCCCCGGAATTCCTAAGTCTGGAACTTACCGTCCGATCTTTTCGCGCCGCGGCTTAAATTGTTCCTTGGCGTGATTACCCAACTTTGGCACCGACGCTATTCCTCTACCCCCCACCGTTTCCCCGGAATTCCTAAGTCTGGAACTTACTGTCCGATCTTTTCGCGCCGCGGCTTAAATTGTTCCTTGGCGTGATTACCCAACTTTGGCACCGACGCCATTCCTCTACCCCCCACCGTTTCCCCAGAATTCCTAAGTCTGGAACTTACCGTCCGATCTTTTCGCGCCGCGGCTTAAATTGTTCCTTGGCGTGATTACCTAACTTTGGCACCGACGCCATTCCTCTACCCCCCACCGTTTCCCCGGAATTCCTAAGTCTGGAACTTACCGTCCGATCTTTTCGCGCCGCGGCTTAAATTGTTCCTTGGCGTGATTACCCAACTTTGGCACCGACGCCATTCCTCTACCCCCACCGTTTCCCCGGAATTCCTAAGTCTGGAACTTACCGTCCGATCTTTTCGCGCCGCGGCTTAAATTGTTCCTTGGCGTGATTACCCAACTTTGGCACCGACGCCATTCATCTACCCCCCACCGTTCCCCGGAATTCCTAAGTCTGGAACTTACCGTCCGATCTTTTCGCGCCGCGGCTTAAATTGTTCCTTGGCGTGATTACCCAACTTTGGCACCGACGCCATTCCTCTACCCAACACCGTTTCCCCCGGAATTCCTAAGTCTGGAACTTACCGTCCGATCTTTTCGCGCCACGGCTTAAATTGTTCCTTGGCGTGATTACCCAACTTTGGCACCGACGCCATTCCTCTACCCCCCACCGTTTCCCCGGAATTCCTAAGTCTGGAACTTACCGTCCGATCTTTTCGCGCCGCGGCTTAAATTGTTCCTTGGCGTGATTACCCAACTTTGGCACCGACGCCATTCCTCTACCCCCCACCGTTTCCCCGGAATTCCTAAGTCTGGAACTTACCGTCCGATCTTTTCGCGCCGCGGCTTAAATTGTTCCTTGGCGTGATTACCCAACTTTGGCACCGACGCCATTCCTCTACCCCCCACCGTTTCCCCGGAATTCCTAAGTCTGGAACTTACCGTCCGATCTTTTCGCGCCGCGGCTTAAATTGTTCCTTGGCGTGATTACCCAACTTTGGCACCGACGCCATTCCTCTACCCCCCACCGTTTCCCCAGAATTCCTAAGTCTGGAACTTACCGTCCGATCTTTTCGCGCCGCGGCTTAAATTGTTCCTTGGCGTGATTACCCAACTTTGGCACCGACGCCATTCCTCTACCCCCCACCGTTTCCCGGAATTCCTAAGTCTGGAACTTACCGTCCGATCTTTTCGCGCCGCGGCTTAAATTGTTCCTTGGCGTGATTACCCAACTTTGGCACCGACGCCATTCCTCTAACCCCCACCGTTTCCCCGGAATTCCTAAGTCTGGAACTTACCGTCCGATCTTTTCGCGCCGCAGCTTAAATTGTTCCTTGGCGTGATTACCCAACTTTGGCACCGACGCCATTCCTCTACCCCCCCACCGTTTCCCCGGAATTCCTAAGTCTGGAACTTACCGTCCGATCTTTTCGCGCCGCGGCTTAAATTGTTCTTTGGCGTGATTACCCAACTTTGGCACCGACGCCATTCCTCTACCCCCCACCGTTTCCCCGGAATTCCTAAGTCTGGAACTTACCGTCCGATCTTTTCGCGCCGCGGCTTAAATTGTTCCTTGGCGTGATTACCCAACTTTGGCACCGACGCCATTCCTCTACCCCCCACCGTTTCCCCGGAATTCCTAAGTCTGGAACTTACCGTCCGATCTTTTCGCGCCGCGGCTTAAATTGTTCCTTGGCGTGATTACCCAACTTTGGCACCGACGCCATTCCTCTACCCCCCACCGTTTCCCCGGAATTCCTAAGTCTGGAACTTACCGTCCGATCTTTTGGCGCCGCGGCTTAAATTGTTCCTTGGCGTGATTACCCAACTTTGGCACCGACGCCATTCCTCTACCCCCCACCGTTTCCCCCGGAATTCCTAAGTCTGGAACTTACCGTCCGATCTTTTCGCGCCGCGGCTTAAATTGTTCCTTGGCGTGATTACCCAACTTTGGCACCGACGCCATTCCTCTACCCCCCACCGTTTCCCCGGAATTCCTAAGTCTGGAACTTACCGTCCGATCTTTTCGCGCCGCGGCTTAAATTGTTCCTTGGCGTGATTACCCAACTTTGGCACCGACGCCATTCCTCTACCCCCCACCGTTTCCCCAGAATTCCTAAGTCTGGAACTTACCGTCCGATCTTTTCGCGCCGCGGCTTAAATTGTTCCTTGGCGTGATTACCCAACTTTGGCACCGACGCCATTCCTCTACCCCCCCACCGTTTCCCCGGAATTCCTAAGTCTGGAACTTACCGTCCGATCTTTTCGCGCCGCGGCTTAAATTGTTCCTTGGCGTGATTACCCAACTTTGGCACCGACGCCATTCCTCTAACCCCCCACCGTTTCCCCGGAATTCCTAAGTCTGGAACTTACCGTCCGATCTTTTCGCGCCGCAGCTTAAATTGTTCCTTGGCGTGATTACCCAACTTTGGCACCGACGCCATTCCTCTACCCCCCTCCGTTTCCCCGGAATTCCTAAGTCTGGAACTTACCGTCCGATCTTTTCGCGCCGCGGCTTAAATTGTTCTTTGGCGTGATTACCCAACTTTGGCACCGACGCCATTCCTCTACCCCCCACCGTTTCCCCGGAATTCCTAAGTCTGGAACTTACCGTCCGATCTTTTCGCGCCGCGGCTTAAATTGTTCCTTGGCGTGATTACCCAACTTTGGCACCGACGCCATTCCTCTACCCCCCACCGTTTCCCCGGAATTCCTAAGTCTGGAACTTACCGTCCGATCTTTTCGCGCCGCGGCTTAAATTGTTCCTTGGCGTGATTACCCAACTTTGGCACCGACGCCATTCCTCTACCCCCCACCGTTTCCCCCGGAATTCCTAAGTCTGGAACTTACCGTCCGATCTTTTGGCGCCGCGGCTTAAATTGTTCCTTGGCGTGATTACCCAACTTTGGCACCGACGCCATTCCTCTACCCCCCACCGTTTCCCCGGAATTCCTAAGTCTGGAACTTACCGTCCGATCTTTTCGCGCCGCGGCTTAAATTGTTCCTTGGCGTGATTACCCAACTTTGGCACCGACGCCATTCCTCTACCCCCCACCGTTTCCCCGGAATTCCTAAGTCTGGAACTTACCGTCCGATCTTTTCGCGCCGCGGCTTAAATTGTTCCTTGGCGTGATTACCCAACTTTGGCACCGACGCCATTCCTCTACCCCCCACCGTTTCCCCAGAATTCCTAAGTCTGGAACTTACCGTCCGATCTTTTCGCGCCGCGGCTTAAATTGTTCCTTGGCGTGATTACCCAACTTTGGCACCGACGCCATTCCTCTACCCCCCACCGTTTCCCCGGAATTCCTAAGTCTGGAACTTTCCGTCCGATCTTTTCGCGCCGCGGCTTAAATTGTTCCTTGGCGTGATTACCCAACTTTGGCACCGACGCCATTCCTCTACCCCCCACCGTTTCCCCGGAATTCCTAAGTCTGGAACTTACCGTCCGATCTTTTCGCGCCGCGGCTTAAATTGTTCCTTGGCGTGATTACCCAACTTTGGCACCGACGCCATTCCTCTACCCCCCACCGTTTCCCCGGAATTCCTAAGTCTGGAACTTACCGTCCGATCTTTTCGCGCCGCGGCTTAAATTGTTCCTTGGCGTGATTACCCAACTTTGGCACCGACGCCATTCCTCTACCCCCCACCGTTTCCCCGGAATTCCTAAGTCTGGAACTTACCGTCCGATCTTTTCGCGCCGCGGCTTAAATTGTTCCTTGGCGTGATTACCCAACTTTGGCACCGACGCCATTCCTCTACCCCCCACCGTTTCCCCGGAATTCCTAAGTCTGGAACTTACCGTCCGATCTTTTCGCGCCGCGGCTTAAATTGTTCCTTGGCGTGATTACCCAACTTTGGCACCGACGCTATTCCTCTACCCCCCACCGTTTCCCCGGAATTCCTAAGTCTGGAACTTACCGTCCGATCTTTTCGCGCCGCGGCTTAAATTGTTCCTTGGCGTGATTACCCAACTTTGGCACCGACGCCATTCCTCTACCCCCCACCGTTTCCCCAGAATTCCTAAGTCTGGAACTTACCGTCCGATCTTTTCGCGCCGCGGCTTAAATTGTTCCTTGGCGTGATTACCCTAACTTTGGCACCGACGCCATTCCTCTACCCCCCACCGTTTCCCCGGAATTCCTAAGTCTGGAACTTACCGTCCGATCTTTTCGCGCCGCGGCTTAAATTGTTCCTTGGCGTGATTACCCAACTTTGGCACCGACGCCATTCCTCTACCCCCCACCGTTTCCCCGGAATTCCTAAGTCTGGAACTTACCGTCCGATCTTTTCGCGCCGCGGCTTAAATTGTTCCTTGGCGTGATTACCCAACTTTGGCACCGACGCCATTCATCTACCCCCCTACGTTCCCCCGGAATTCCTAAGTCTGGAACTTACCGTCCGATCTTTTCGCGCCGCGGCTTAAATTGTTCCTTGGCGTGATTACCCAACTTTGGCACCGACGCCATTCCTCTACCCCAACACCGTTTCCCCGGAATTCCTAAGTCTGGAACTTACCGTCCGATCTTTTCGCGCCACGGCTTAAATTGTTCCTTGGCGTGATTACCCAACTTTGGCACCGACGCCATTCCTCTACCCCCCACCGTTTCCCCCGGAATTCCTAAGTCTGGAACTTACCGTCCGATCTTTTCGCGCCGCGGCTTAAATTGTTCCTTGGCGTGATTACCCAACTTTGGCACCGACGCCATTCCTCTACCCCCCACCGTTTCCCCGGAATTCCTAAGTCTGGAACTTACCGTCCGATCTTTTCGCGCCGCGGCTTAAATTGTTCCTTGGCGTGATTACCCAACTTTGGCACCGACGCCATTCCTCTACCCCCCACCGTTTCCCCGGAATTCCTAAGTCTGGAACTTACCGTCCGATCTTTTCGCGCCGCGGCTTAAATTGTTCCTTGGCGTGATTACCCAACTTTGGCACCGACGCCATTCCTCTACCCCCACCGTTTCCCCGGAATTCCTAAGTCTGGAACTTACCGTCCGATCTTTTCGCGCCGCGGCTTAAATTGTTCCTTGGCGTGATTACCCAACTTTGGCACCGACGCCATTCGTCTACCCCCCACCGTTTCCCCGGAATTCCTAAGTCTGGAACTTACCGTCCGATCTTTTCGCGCCGCGGCTTAAATTGTTCCTTGGCGTGATTACCCAACTTTGGCACCGACGCCATTCCTCTACCCCCCACCGTTTCCCCGGAATTCCTAAGTCTGGAACTTACCGTCCGATCTTTTCGCGCCGCGGCTTAAATTGTTCCTTGGCGTGATTACCCAACTTTGGCACCGACGCCATTCCTCTACCCCCCACCGTTTCCCCGGAATTCCTAAGTCTGGAACTTACCGTCCGATCTTTTCGCGCCGCGGCTTAAATTGTTCCTTGGCGTGATTACCCAACTTTGGCACCGACGCCATTCCTCTACCCCCCACCGTTTCCCCGGAATTCCTAAGTCTGGAACTTACCGTCCGATCTTTTCGCGCCGCGGCTTAAATTGTTCCTTGGCGTGATTACCCAACTTTGGCACCGACGCCATTCCTCTACCCCCCACCGTTTCCCCGGAATTCCTAAGTCTGGAACTTACCGTCCGATCTTTTCGCGCCGCGGCTTAAATTGTTCCTTGGCGTGATTACCCAACTTTGGCACCGACGCCATTCCTCTACCCCCCACCGTTTCCCCGGAATTCCTAAGTCTGGAACTTACCGTCCGATCTTTTCGCGCCGCGGCTTAAATTGTTCCTTGGCGTGATTACCCAACTTTGGCACCGACGCCATTCCTCTACCCCCCACCGTTTCCCCAGAATTCCTAAGTCTGGAACTTACCGTCCGATCTTTTCGCGCCGCGGCTTAAATTGTTCCTTGGCGTGATTACCCAACTTTGGCACCGACGCCATTCCTACCCCCCACCGTTTCCCCGGAATTCCTAAGTCTGGAACTTACCGTCCGATCTTTTCGCGCCGCGGCTTAAATTGTTCCTTGGCGTGATTACCCAACTTTGGCACCGACGCCATTCCTCTACCCCCCACCGTTTCCCCGGAATTCCTAAGTCTGGAACTTACCGTCCGATCTTTTCGCGCCGCGGCTTAAATTGTTCCTTGGCGTGATTACCCAACTTTGGCACCGACGCCATTCCTCTACCCCCCACCGTTTCCCCGGAATTCCTAAGTCTGGAACTTACCGTCCGATCTTTTCGCGCCGCGGCTTAAATTGTTCCTTGGCGTGATTACCCAACTTTGGCACCGACGCCATTCCTCTACCCCCCACCGTTTCCCCGGAATTCCTAAGTCTGGAACTTACCGTCCGATCTTTTCGCGCCGCGGCTTAAATTGTTCCTTGGCGTGATTACCCAACTTTGGCACCGACGCCATTCCTCTACCCCCCACCGTTTCCCCGGAATTCCTAAGTCTGGAACTTACCGTCCGATCTTTTCGCGCCGCGGCTTAAATTGTTCCTTGGCGTGATTACCCAACTTTGGCACCGACGCTATTCCTCTACCCCCCACCGTTTCCCCCGGAATTCCTAAGTCTGGAACTTACCGTCCGATCTTTTCGCGCCGCGGCTTAAATTGTTCCTTGGCGTGATTACCCAACTTTGGCACCGACGCCATTCCTCTACCCCCCACCGTTTCCCCAGAATTCCTAAGTCTGGAACTTACCGTCCGATCTTTTCGCGCCGCGGCTTAAATTGTTCCTTGGCGTGATTACCCAACTTTGGCACCGACGCCATTCATCTACCCCCCACCGTTCCCCCGGAATTCCTAAGTCTGGAACTTACCGTCCGATCTTTTCGCGCCGCGGCTTAAATTGTTCCTTGGCGTGATTACCCAACTTTGGCACCGACGCCATTCCTCTACCCCAACACCGTTTCCCCGGAATTCCTAAGTCTGGAACTTACCGTCCGATCTTTTCGCGCCAGCGGCTTAAATTGTTCCTTGGCGTGATTACCCAACTTTGGCACCGACGCCATTCCTCTACCCCCCACCGTTTCCCCGGAATTCCTAAGTCTGGAACTTACCGTCCGATCTTTTCGCGCCGCGGCTTAAATTGTTCCTTGGCGTGATTACCCAACTTTGGCACCGACGCCATTCCTCTACCCCCCACCGTTTCCCCCGGAATTCCTAAGTCTGGAACTTACCGTCCGATCTTTTCGCGCCGCGGCTTAAATTGTTCCTTGGCGTGATTACCCAACTTTGGCACCGACGCCATTCCTCTACCCCCCACCGTTTCCCCGGAATTCCTAAGTCTGGAACTTACCGTCCGATCTTTTCGCGCCGCGGCTTAAATTGTTCCTTGGCGTGATTACCCAACTTTGGCACCGACGCCATTCCTCTACCCCCCACCGTTTCCCCGAATTCCTAAGTCTGGAACTTACCGTCCGATCTTTTCGCGCCGCGGCTTAAATTGTTCCTTGGCGTGATTACCCAACTTTGGCACCGACGCCATTCCTCTACCCCCCACCGTTTCCCCGGAATTCCTAAGTCTGGAACTTACCGTCCGATCTTTTCGCGCCGCGGCTTAAATTGTTCCTTGGCGTGATTACCCAACTTTGGCACCGACGCCATTCCTCTACCCCCCACCGTTTCCCCGGAATTCCTAAGTCTGGAACTTACCGTCCGATCTTTTCGCGCCGCAGGCTTAAATTGTTCCTTGGCGTGATTACCCAACTTTGGCACCGACGCCATTCCTCTACCCCCCACCGTTTCCCCGGAATTCCTAAGTCTGGAACTTACCGTCCGATCTTTTCGCGCCGCGGCTTAAATTGTTCCTTGGCGTGATTACCCAACTTTGGCACCGACGCCATTCCTCTACCCCCCCACCGTTTCCCCGGAATTCCTAAGTCTGGAACTTACCGTCCGATCTTTTCGCGCCGCGGCTTAAATTGTTCCTTGGCGTGATTACCCAACTTTGGCACCGACGCCATTCCTCTACCCCCCACCGTTTCCCCCGGAATTCCTAAGTCTGGAACTTACCGTCCGATCTTTTCGCGCCGCGGCTTAAATTGTTCCTTGGCGTGATTACCCAACTTTGGCACCGACGCCATTCCTCTACCCCCCACCGTTTCCCCGGAATTCCTAAGTCTGGAACTTACCGTCCGATCTTTTGCGCCGCGGCTTAAATTGTTCCTTGGCGTGATTACCCAACTTTGGCACCGACGCCATTCCTCTACCCCCCACCGTTTCCCCGGAATTCCTAAGTCTGGAACTTACCGTCCGATCTTTTCGCGCCGCGGCTTAAATTGTTCCTTGGCGTGATTACCCAACTTTGGCACCGACGCCATTCCTCTACCCCCCACCGTTTCCCCGGAATTCCTAAGTCTGGAACTTACCGTCCGATCTTTTCGCGCCGCGGCTTAAATTGTTCCTTGGCGTGATTACCCAACTTTGGCACCGACGCCATTCCTCTACCCCCCACCGTTTCCCCAGAATTCCTAAGTCTGGAACTTACCGTCCGATCTTTTCGCGCCGCGGCTTAAATTGTTCCTTGGCGTGATTACCCAACTTTGGCACCGACGCCATTCCTCTACCCCCCACCGTTTCCCCGGAATTCCTAAGTCTGGAACTTACCGTCCGATCTTTTCGCGCCGCGGCTTAAATTGTTCCTTGGCGTGATTACCCAACTTTGGCACCGACGCCATTCCTCTACCCCCCACCGTTTCCCCGGAATTCCTAAGTCTGGAACTTACCGTCCGATCTTTTCGCGCCGCGGCTTAAATTGTTCCTTGGCGTGATTACCCAACTTTGGCACCGACGCCATTCCTCTACCCCCCACCGTTTCCCCGGAATTCCTAAGTCTGGAACTTACCGTCCGATCTTTTCGCGCCGCGGCTTAAATTGTTCCTTGGCGTGATTACCCAACTTTGGCACCGACGCCATTCCTCTACCCCCACCATTTCCCCGGAATTCCTAAGTCTGGAACTTACCGTCCGATCTTTTCGCGCCGCGGCTTAAATTGTTCCTTGGCGTGATTACCCAACTTTGGCACCGACGCCATTCCTCTACCCCCCACCGTTTCCCCGGAATTCCTAAGTCTGGAACTTACCGTCCGATCTTTTCGCGCCGCGGCTTAAATTGTTCCTTGGCGTGATTACCCAACTTTGGCACCGACGCTATTCCTCTACCCCCCACCGTTTCCCCGGAATTCCTAAGTCTGGAACTTACCGTCCGATCTTTTCGCGCCGCGGCTTAAATTGTTCCTTGGCGTGATTACCCAACTTTGGCACCGACGCCATTCCTCTACCCCCCACCGTTTCCCCAGAATTCCTAAGTCTGGAACTTACCGTCCGATCTTTTCGCGCCGCGGCTTAAATTGTTCCTTGGCGTGATTACCCAACTTTGGCACCGACGCCATTCCTCTACCCCCCACCGTTTCCCCGGAATTCCCAAGTCTGGAACTTACCGTCCGATCTCTTCGCGCCGCGGCTTAAATTGTTCCTTGGCGTGATTACCCAACTTTGACACCGACGCCATTCCTCTACCCCCCACCGTTTCCCCGGAATTCCTAAGTCTGGAACTTACCGTCCGATCTTTTCGCGCCGCGGCTTAAATTGTTCCTTGGCGTGATTACCCAACTTTGGCACCGACGCCATTCCTCTACCCCCCACCGTTTCCCCGGAATTCCTAAGTCTGGAACTTACCTTCCGATCTTTTCGCGCCGCGGCTTAAATTGTTCCTTGGCGTGATTACCCAACTTTGGCACCGACGCCATTCCTCTACCCCCCACCGTTTCCCCGGAATTCCTAAGTCTGGAACTTACCGTCCGATCTTTTCGCGCCGCGGCTTAAATTGTTCCTTGGCGTGATTACCCAACTTTGGCACCGACGCCATTCGTCTACCCCCCACCGTTTCCCCGGAATTCCTAAGTCTGGAACTTACCTTCCGATCTTTTCGCGCCGCGGCTTAAATTGTTCCTTGGCGTGATTACCCAACTTTGGCACCGACGCCATTCCTCTACCCCCCACCGTTTCCCCGGAATTCCTAAGTCTGGAACTTACCGTCCGATCTTTTCGCGCCGCGGCTTAAATTGTTCCTTGGCGTGATTACCCAACTTTGGCACCGACGCCATTCCTCTACCCCCCACCGTTTCCCCGGAATTCCTAAGTCTGGAACTTACCGTCCGATCTTTTCGCGCCGCGGCTTAAATTGTTCCTTGGCGTGATTACCCAATTTTGGCACCGACGCCATTCCTCTACCCCCCACCGTTTCCCCGGAATTCCTAAGTCTGGAACTTACCGTCCGATCTTTTCGCGCCGCGGCTTAAATTGTTCCTTGGCGTGATTACCCAACTTTGGCACCGACGCCATTCCTCTACCCCCCACCGTTTCCCCGGAATTCCTAAGTCTGGAACTTACCGTCCGATCTTTTCGCGCCGCGGCTTAAATTGTTCCTTGGCGTGATTACCCAATTTTGGCACCGACGCCATTCCTCTACCCCCCACCGTTTCCCCGGAATTCCTAAGTCTGGAACTTACCGTCCGATCTTTTCGCGCCGCGGCTTAAATTGTTCCTTGGCGTGATTACCCAACTTTGGCACCGACGCCATTCCTCTACCCCCCACCGTTTCCCCGGAATTCCTAAGTCTGGAACTTACCGTCCGATCTTTTCGCGCCGCGGCTTAAATTGTTCCTTGGCGTGATTACCCAACTTTGGCACCGACGCCATTCCTCTACCCCCCACCGTTTCCCCGGAATTCCTAAGTCTGGAACTTACCGTCCGATCTTTTCGCGCCGCGGCTTAAATTGTTCCTTGGCGTGATTACCCAATTTTGGCACCGACGCCATTCCTCTACCCCCCACCGTTTCCCCGGAATTCCTAAGTCTGGAACTTACCGTCCGATCTTTTCGCGCCGCGGCTTAAATTGTTCCTTGGCGTGATTACCCAACTTTGGCACCGACGCCATTCCTCTACCCCCCACCGTTTCCCCGGAATTCCTAAGTCTGGAACTTACCGTCCGATCTTTTCGCGCCGCGGCTTAAATTGTTCCTTGGCGTGATTACCCAACTTTGGCACCAACGCCATTCCTCTACCCCCCACCGTTTCCCCAGAATTCCTAAGTCTGGAACTTACCGTCCGATCTTTTCGCGCCGCGGCTTAAATTGTTCCTTGGCGTGATTACCCAACTTTGGCACCGACGCCATTCCTCTACCCCCCACCGTTTCCCCGGAATTCCTAAGTCTGGAACTTACCGTCCGATCTTTTCGCGCCGCGGCTTAAATTGTTCCTTGGCGTGATTACCCAACTTTGGCACCGACGCCATTCCTCTACCCCCCACCGTTTCCCCGGAATTCCTAAGTCTGGAACTTACCGTCCGATCTTTTCGCGCCGCGGCTTAAATTGTTCCTTGGCGTGATTACCCAACTTTGGCACCGACGCCATTCCTCTAACCCCCACCGTTTCCCCGGAATTCCTAAGTCTGGAACTTACCGTCCGATCTTTTCGCGCCGCAGCTTAAATTGTTCCTTGGCGTGATTACCCAACTTTGGCACCGACGCCATTCCTCTACCCCCCACCGTTTCCCCGGAATTCCTAAGTCTGGAACTTACCGTCCGATCTTTTCGCGCCGCGGCTTAAATTGTTCCTTGGCGTGATTACCCAACTTTGGCACCGACGCCATTCCTCTACCCCCCACCGTTTCCCCGGAATTCCTAAGTCTGGAACTTACCGTCCGATCTTTTCGCGCCGCGGCTTAAATTGTTCCTTGGCGTGATTACCCAACTTTGGCACCAACGCCATTCCTCTACCCCTCACCGTTTTCCCGGAATTCCTAAGTCTGGAACTTACCGTCCGATCTTTTCGCGCCGCGGCTTAAATTGTTCCTTGGCGTGATTACCCAACTTTGGCACCGACGCCATTCCTCTACCCCCCACCGTTTCCCCGGAATTCCTAATTCTGCAACTTACCGTCCGATCTTTTCGCGCCGCGGCTTAAATTGTTCCTTGGCGTGATTACCAAACTTTGGCACCGACGCCATTCCTCTACCCCCCACCGTTTCCCCGGAATTCCTAAGTCTGGAACTTACCGTCCGATCTTTTCGCGCCGCGGCTTAAATTTATTCCTTGGCGTGATTACCCAACTTTGGCACCGACGCCATTCCTCTACCCCCCACTGTTTCCCCGGAATTCCTATGTATGGAACTTACTGTCCGATCTTTTCGCGCCGCGGCTTAAATTGTTCCTTGGCGTGATTACCCAACTTTGACACCGACGCCATTCCTCTACCCCCCACCGTTTCCCCGGAATTCCTAAGTCTGGAACTTACCGTCCGATCTTTTCGCGCCGCTGCTTAAATTGTTCCTTGGCGTGATTACCCAACTTTGGCACCGACGCCATTCCTCTACCCCCCACCGTTTCCCCGGAATTCCTAAGTCTGGAACTTACCGTCCGATCTTTTCGCGCCGCGGCTTCAATTGTTCCTTGGCGTGATTACCCAACTTTGGCACCGACGCCATTCCTCAACCCCCCACCGTTTCCCCGGAATTCCTAAGTCTGGAACTTACCGTCCGATCTCTTCGCGCCGCGGCTTAAATTGTTCCTTGGCGTGACTACCCAACTTTGGCACCGACGCCATTCCTCTACCCCCCACCGTTTCCCCGGAATTCCTAAGTCTGGAACTTACCGTCCGATCTTTTCGCGCCGCGGCTTAAATTGTTCCTTGGCGTGATTACCCAACTTTGGCACCGACGCCATTCCTCTACCCCCCACCGTTTCTCCGGAATTCCTAAGTCTGGAACTTACCGTCCGATCTTTTCGAGCCGCGGCTTAAATTGTTCCTTTGCGTGATTACCCAACTTTGGCACCGACGCCATTCCTCTACGACCCTCCGTTTCCCCGGAATTCCTAAGTCTGGAACTTACCGTCCGATCTTTTCGCGCCGCGGCTTAAATTGTTCCTTGGCGTGATTACCCAACTTTGGCACCGACGCCATTCCTCTACCCCCCACCGTTTCCCCGGAATTCCTAAGTCTGGAACTTACCTTCCGATCTTTTCGCGCCGCGGCTTAAATATCATCAATGAATTTGCAAACAAAAAATAGCGCAATATGTTATTGTAAGAAACTACTATAATATAACTTAACCTGAATTTATTATTTTTAACTGTGCAATAAAAATTGTTTATTCACGTTTACCGAATGTATATCATTGTGTAAGTAGCATAGCCTTATTAATCGTACATGATTGAGCTATGATTATCTCAGAAATATACCCAAAAACTATTTTACGTGCTATTTCAACGAAATTATTGTGTTAAAAAAATAATCTAGGACATAACAAGGTAGGTAGAACGGAAGGGCGCCGCCATAGGGAAGGGATAGGTACACTAGCGGATCCAGGGGGGCTAGGGGGCTCAAGCCCCCCCAAAATGAAAAGTTTTACTCTAGTATATAAGGACATTTTATGCACCAAAATGAGTTAAAACCCTATTATTTTAAGGTCAAATTATAAAATATTTTCTGGGGGAAGACCCCCTTTGACACTTGTAACTCTGTTATTACAACTAAATTTTACTAATTTTATGTGAAACCGCAAAAAATCCCTATCCGAAATTCGGATGAAGCGTACCAAAAGGAGTTGAAAAAAGGGGTTTTTGACTTAAATTACAAAAAATTTTATGGGGGGGGCCCCAGACCCCCCTTTTGGAAGTTGGAGCAGGATATTTCACTACCTTTCCCGTATTAACCTTAACAAGAAGATTGCATTGGATAAGGGAAATTCCCCCCCAAATCCTGGATCCGCCACTAGATAGGTAGACGGAAGGGTGGCAAAAATTTTACAGCCTATACCTTGAAAATGTGTAAATCCGCCACTGAATATACAGGGTGTCCCACGAGAAGTGGCCCAACCCCTTTAACTTTTGAACCCCGACAGCTATAGTCATGAAAGTGGGGTCTAGGTATAGTAAAGTGACTATTCTCTATCCGATGAGATAACTTTCAACGCCCTCTGGCGGAAACTTTAGGAGTTATAATTTTTATTTTAAAAACTAGGGAGCTACCGCCCCCTGCTCGCTATCGCTCGCCAACCCCCGTTAACTGCTGACGCTGATACTTAAGGATCTCTATGCCATCCTCACAAAACACAGCTCACAGCACTTACTCATTTTATAAAACATTCTTAAAACAGGGGAACTACTTCTCTGGGGTATTCTTTCAAAAAAGGGGAATATTCATTCAGCGGCGAAATTTTAACAGTTCCTTTATGGCAATATGAATTGGCGGATCGCCATTTAATTCCAAGAAAATTAGTAACAAAGCAGTGTAAACTTTCTTTTACCATTTCCCCAAGGTAATGTTTTTCTCACACAGATCCATTCAGAAGCACTGAAACATCTCCGGAATAAATTTTACTTTCTTAAAATTTGTAATGATTTTCATTGATTGTCTGTGAAAAATGTAGTAATTATCGTAAACATCACGAAAATTTAGAATTTTGCTTCATGAGAACAAATAAACATCGAAATTGTGTCAGTTTCATAGCAATGACACGAATGTTCTGACTTTCGATTTTTATCTTTATTTCTAAAACATTCCCCCGCCATATCTAGTTTTGCGTTTTGGCATTATAAAAAAAGTTACCTTTTACTACCTTAAATAATATAACTTGCAAAAGGATATAAAAATAATTATTGTAATAAATAAATGCAAAAGTTCAAAATTTCTGAAAGCGAGTTTATATTTTATTGTAAATATAGTAATGATTAGGTTGCCACAACGACAAAGATAAATATTTAATATGAATTAATTATTTAAAAAAAAAATAAATTAATTATACAATAGTTTTAAATATAATTAAAATCGTTTGAACAGCAAAAATATAAATATTGTTAAAAAGAATCCAATATATATTTTTTAAATTAGTGTGATAAATAGAAAGATGATTATTTAATGTATTTGAATGTTAAAAAACCAGTGAAATATATTTTCAATTGTTTTAAAATTCATAGTTTCTTGCTTTGTAACTGCGACCTTATCCGAAATCTAAAAAAATGGAAATATTTTAAAATTGAGAATTTTTTTGAAAAATCGAAGGGCTTACTCGGAAATCCGGAAAGAATTCGGGCATTTTGATACCATATATGTGTCATTTGGTTCAGTAATTAAAAAGCCTTTCTCTGGAAACCGTTCACCAAAAACTTTTTTTTAGAATAGAGAGACTATGTGAGGTATGTGAAAATAGTCAATGACTAAGTTGTAGAGCAGCATCTAGGAAAAGACACCTGTTCGATTCCGACCACTGAAGAAGAAGACCACTGAAGAAGAAGAAAACCACTAGGGAAGAAGAAACCGAGGGAAGGTGAAGAGAAATGCATAATATAAAGGGACGCAAAAATCGTAGAGACTATGATTGATTGTTTGATGATTTTGGATCCTGAGATTCTGCTTCTTATTTTCGTTATCACCCTTTTTGTTTACCTTAGAGCTGTGCTCGTATTTCAAGTATCTTTATTTTCAACAGCCAAATAAAGCTGGATTTTTCTCTTAGTTGGCTTAGCATTCCTAACTGAACCACACCACACGAAACATTTCTGGTGCAACGAACGGGAAGAATTTTGAAGGAATGCTGAAGATTGTCTTGTGAATGATTGAATTGAAGGTAAGAAGATTATTTTTGATATGTCGGTAAAATCAAGAAATAGTCTAGAGAAGCTCGTGAAGGAGCGATCGGTCATAAGACAACTAGCCACTAAATTAATGACTAAAATTGAATCATCTCTCGCTAATGATTTAGATGTAATTATGTGGGAAGATGTTGAGGATTATGAAGCACAGTTAAAACAAAAGGGTGTTGATTTGGAGAGGTTAGATGAGTTAATAGAAGATCTAACTGAATTAGACAATTACGAAGTAGAAGTAACAGTCTCGCAGGAGTATAAAGACAAAATAATAACTTGTCAGATGAAGATAAAAAGGAAGCTTAATGAATTTCGAATGTTAACTGTTCCTAAAGAAGACTCGCATAATTTAGATGAGTCTGAGTTAAGTAATTCTAGGTTTAGAGATCAAACGGAAGCTATTATTCGTTTACCAAAGCTTGAAATCTCTAAATATTTCGGTGATCCAGCGGGCTGGTTAGAGTTTTGGCAGCAATTCGATGCAGCCATTCATTCGAACTTGAGACTCACGGACGTTCAAAAGTTTAGCTACTTAAAATTGTATTTGGGTGGTGCAGCGCTCAATGCGGTAGCAGGTTTTGGGATAAATTCAGAAAATTATGAATCTGCAATAACTTTGCTCAAAGACAGATTTGGGCGAAAGGATCTTGTGATAAATGCCTTGATGAGCAAATTGTTGAGTTTAGAACCTTGCAAGAATTCAGGGAATTTAAGGGCGTTGCGGCGGATTCATGACACTTTAGAAATCCAAATAAGAAGTTTGAAATCTTTAAAGATTACTTCGGGGATATACGGTCAGTTACTATTTCCTATTGTGCTTAAGGTATTGCCGGAGGATATTGTTTTGGAATTTAATAGGAAACGTACCGCCTCTAATGAAGTCGAGGTTTTGGAATTAATAAAATTTTTGAAGTCTGAAATCGAATGTAGAGAATTAACAATGGTGGTAAATTCTTCTGGTATTAGTAGCGGATACAAACAGGGGTACGGGAGTAGTAGAGAAAGGCCGAAAAACCCTCCTAATAGTTTGGGTAAGCAATTTGTAAAAACACATGAATTATTGATCCCATTGAATGAAGAAAAATGTATTTTTTGTAGTAAACTACATTCTTCTAACAGTTGTGAAGTTTTACCTGTAAACGAAAGAAAGGATTTGTTGAGAAAACAGGGTCGTTGTTTTTTATGCTTAAAGACAAATCATATATTTCGTAATTGCAAAAGTAAGAAGCTATGTGAAATCTGCACCGGCAGGCATAGCAAAGCGATTTGCTACAAACAGATCAAAAAAGATCTTGATGATGCTGAGATTGTCGCAACAGTATCGCAATGCGAGACGAGCAATCGGAATGAAACTACCGTTTTCCTTCAAACTTGCACTTCGATCGCTCAGAATGAAGGTAAAACTAAAGAATTTAAAGTATTGCTTGACACTGGAAGTGTTAGGACTTTTGTAGCTAAGGAAGTATCTAGCGAATTAAACCTTCCTATTTTAAGGAAAGAAAATTTGACAATTTGTGCGTTCGGCGAAACAAATTCTAAAGAGAAAACATTTAACGTGGTGAAGGTAAAATTAGAAAACCGGAGTAACCCTAATAAAGGGATTGCAATTGAAGCTTTGGAAATTGAAGAGATAAGTACAGCTCACATCTCTTCGCCAAACGTAAATAAATTGAAATCATGCAATCTGAAAGGGCTTCAATTAGCAGATAGTTTTTACAACACTAAAGGCAAAATTGACGTCTTAATTGGTGTAGACTACTATTTCAATGTTGTATCGGGTAGAATTAAACGATTGGCGGATAACCTAGTAGCTACGAAAACTATCTTTGGATGGTGTGTTATGGGTCATAGCAATTCAAAGGAGTTGGTGACTTTAAACATCATAACTGAAGAAAATATATCCGACCAACTGAGGGCTTTCTGGGAGTTAGAGAGTTTAGGGATTTCCTCTGACGTAAAAGACGAATACGTTGAAAACGTCATGGAAACTTTCAGATCAAGTATTTCATACGAAAATAAGCGTTACACCGTGAAACTGCCTTGGAAGGTGGAAGAATACAAATCAATCATGGACAGCTATTTGGAAGAAGGGATCGTTGAGCCAGTTTCTGTTAAAGAGGAGCATGCTGGAAGTCTGTACTACTTACCTCATGGAGCAGTAATTCGAGAAGACAAGAGTACAACCAGGTTGCGGATCGTGTTTGATGCTTCATCTCATGAGAAAGGAAAGCTGTCACTGAATGATTGCCTTTACACTGGTCTAAACCTTAATCCAGATCTTTTTCTTCTTTTAATTAGATTTCGAGAACATGCTGTAGCATTCACGGCGGACATTAAACAAGCCTTCCTACAGATATGTATAGATCCGGAGGATCGGGATGCAACACGCTTCTTCTGGAACGACGATCCTTACGCTGGAGAAGAATCTGTTAAGATCTTGAGAATGACCAGAGTCCTTTTTGGAGTTACTTCGTCACCCTTCCTTCTCTCTGCGACGATTAAACATCATCTTGAAAGGTATGTACAGAATTTTCCCCATACTGCAGAAGTTCTGTCAAATTCACTTTACGTTGACGATCTAATCAGTTCTCAAGAAAACGTTGAATTAGCTCTGAAGGTGAGTAAAGAAAGTTGTCAAATATTTAAAGAAGCTAGTATGAGTTTGCGAAAATGGAAGACCAACTCGAAAGAGTTGCGCGAACATTGGAAGGACATTGAAGGGTTGGGTGGAGACACAGAAGAATCGGGGAAAGAGATCATTAAAGTATTAGGAGTAGCCTGGGACCCCGGTGAAGATTATTTTTACTTTAACTTTGAGAATTTGGAAAAGTTCACTTCTAACCCAGTAAACACTAAACGCTACCTACTTCAAGTGGTAGGTCGAATTTTTGATCCAGTCGGATTTATTTCCCCTTTTGTAGTAATTATAAAAGGTCTCATACAAGATGTATGGTGTTTGGGTCTTGACTGGGATGAAGAAATACCCCCTAACTTACAAACGAAATTGTTAAAATGGTGCCTAGAAGTTAAGGAACTTACTAACATAAAGATACCCCGTTATTATTTAGCCGATTCTCAAGATAGTCAGGTAGACTATATCGAGTTACATAGCTTTTCAGATGCCAGTCAAAAAGCTTACGGGTGTGTAATATACCTAAGAGCAGTTCTAAAAAGCAAAAAAATTTGCATTAGTTTTGTTTCTTCAAAAAGTAGAGTAGCACCTTTAAAGAAAATATCACTACCCCGATTAGAGTTAATGGGTGCTCTCTTAGCAGCAAAACTTACTAGAAGAATCGCTGATAATTTGAGTTTAAAAGTTTCTTTACGATTTTGGACTGATTCTACCAAAACTTACTATTGGGTAAGAGGTTCAAGTGAAAGATTTAAACCCTTTGTTAAGAACCGGGTACAAGAAATTCAAGCCATTAGCAATCCCGGGGATTGGGGTCATTGTCCAGGTACAGACAATCCGGCAGATTTGGTATCAAGAGGATTAGATGCTTCTAGCTTAAGGGACAATAGTCTTTGGTGGAACGGGCCTCAATGGTTATCCAAACCCGAAAGTTTCTGGCCTAATCGTCCTTTAAATGAAGAATTCGATGAAACAGATGAACTAACCAAAATAGAGTTAAAAAAGAATTGTACGGTGGAGTTAGTAGCAGCGGGAGAGGACTATCATTTTCCAATTGAAAAATATTCCTCCTTCAGTAAACTTAATAGAATAACAGCTTGGTGTCTAAGGTTTATAAAAAAACTGTCAAAACCCCACTAACAAGGTTAGCGGACATTTGATCTCCAGGGAGTTAAAAGAAGCGACGCTAAAATTAGTAAAGATAGTACAGAATTTAGAATTCAAAAGTGAAATCGGGTGTTTAGAATCAAATAAACCCCTACCCAACAACAGTAAACTTCTTTCTCTGAATGTATTTCTTGATAAGAGTAATCTGTTGCGCGTAGGAGGTAGACTGAAACTTTCTAATTTAACTGAAGACCAAAAACATCAGTTATTGTTACCTAAAGGTAATCACCTTACAAGGTTAGTAATAGAATATTATCATGCGAGATCTCTTCATCAGGGAACTCAAGGGACACTCTCTTCTATTCGTGAACTGTATTGGATACCTTCGGGTAGAGATCGTGTCAGAAGAGTAATCACTAAATGCATGACTTGTTTTAAAACAAGATCTAAGAATTTAACCCAATTAATGGGAGATTTGCCTCGAGATAGGGTTGTTCCCTCCCGTCCATTCTCGAAGGTTGGAGTAGATTTTGCAGGTCCAATAAAGACAAAGCCAAATTTAAAAAGATCAAGAGTTATTTTGAAATCTTATATAGCCTTATTTGTATGTTTAAGCACTAAGGCGGTCCATTTGGAAGTTGTAAGCGATCTAACGACGGGAGCATTTATGGCCAGTCTTAGAAGATTTATAGCTAGAAGAGCTAGACCTACTGATATATTTTGTGATAATGGTACAAACTTTGTAGGAGCAAAGAACTTTTTAAATTCTTTATTTTTGCATTGTAGGTCTACTCCTATCCAGAAATATAGTGCTGAAGAGGGAATCGAGTGGCACTTCATTCCCCCACTAGCTCCCAATTTTGGTGGACTTTGGGAGTCTAACATAAAGAGTATGAAACAACACTTGGTGAAAGCTTCGAGCGGAGCGGTTTTAAATTTTGAAGAATTGACGACGATGGTGACGCAGATCGAAGCCTGTCTGAATTCTCGTCCATTGACTCCGGTATCGGCGGATCCTCAAGATCTCCAGCCTCTGACGCCAGGACACTTTCTGGTTGGAGCTCCTTTACAAGCCTTACCTGAAGAAGATACAACAGAGAAGATGTCTCTGACGTCAAGATGGGCGGTAGTACAAAATCTAAAAAATGGATTCTGGAGAAGGTGGAGTCGAGACTACCTGAACGAATTACAAGTGAGAGGAAAATGGACAAGAGTTACTTCAAACCTAAAGCCGGACCAGCTCGTCATCATTAAGGAGAAGAACCTACCCCCTCACCAATGGAAGATGGCAAGAATTAAGGAAATTTTCCCGGGACCTGATGGAATGGTGAGAGTAGTGTTACTTAAGACGTCTAACGGGGACATTAAAAGAGCGGTAAGAAGCGTGTGTCCTCTACCCTTTCCGTATGTTGAACCGGAGGTTCAACGGGGGGCGGCATGTTCGATTCCGACCACTGAAGAAGAAGACCACTGAAGAAGAAGAAAACCACTAGGGAAGAAGAAACCGAGGGAAGGTGAAGAGAAATGCATAATATAAAGGGACGCAAAAATCGTAGAGACTATGATTGATTGTTTGATACATGATTTTGGATCCTGAGATTCTGCTTCTTATTTTCGTTATCACCCTTTTTGTTTACCTTAGAGCTGTGCTCGTATTTCAAGTATCTTTATTTTCAACAGCCAAATAAAGCTGGATTTTTCTCTTAGTTGGCTTAGCATTCCTAACTGAACCACACCACACGAAACAACACCTTAAGCAGAAAAATATCTTAAATAAAACCCCTTAAACGCACGCTCAATTAGGTTGAATTTACATAGATTTTACGTCTCAAAACACTCCTCACGAGGCAAAAATGAGAAATTTTCAATTTAATGAATTAAGAATACTTTTAGTCACTTACTAAGTCATAAAAATAAAACTTTCTCATTTTCGCCTTGTGAGGAGTGTTTTGAGAGGTAAAATCTACGTAAATTCAACCTAATTGAGCGTGCATTTTAGGGGTTTTATTCAAGATATTTTTCTGCTTAAGGTGTCTTTTCCTTCTAAATAGATGCTGCTCTACAACTTAGTCATTGACTATTTTCACATACCTCACATAGTTTTTAAAATAAAAATTATAACTCCTAAAGTTTCCGCTAGAGGGCGTTGAAAGTTATCTCATCAGATAGAGCATGGTCACTTTACTATACCTAGACCCCACTTTCATGACTATAGATGTAAGGGTGCAAAAGTTAAAGGGGTTGGGCCACTTCTCGTGGGACACCCTGTATGCACGGCTGTGGATAACAGTTAGGGGGCATCCCCTTAAAAACTGAGGGGGTGGAGGAAAATAGGTGTCATATTTGAATTCAGCAGATCATTTTACACAAGAATCAGCTGAAATTCAGTGAGTAGCCTCAAATTTTTATTTGTACAGCACAGTTTAACTCTAAGTGCGAGATTGAACCCTTCCGTGGGTGCTTTGGGGGCGCTCTCACCTCAACCGCTTTTAGTAAAAATCATTGCTGCATATTGCAATAAAATTTGTGTCCTTGGGGAAGGGTAAGGACCCCTCAAACGTGAATTACGTAAAAAATAAGAGGAAAAATAGCGTATTAAAACCTCTATAATTTTTAGCTAATTTTTTGAATTTTTAGAGGGGTAATTACCCCTTAAACCTATCCATTTGCTATAAATTTATCCTATTTAATTAATTTGAACCTTTCTTGTCCCCTGGGGGCAGATTTGAAGATTAAAGCAATGCTTTTTGACCCTGAAAATCGAGTTTAAAGTTATAAAGTCGTCGAAAAACGTAAAAAGGGGGAGGGGCTGTTCCCCAAAAATCCTGAGTCAATTGAAAATTTTAATGGTGATTTTCGTATTCAGCGACCCAAAATCTATAAGAAATGACTAAATTCATCAAGGAAATGTTTTCATTGTTGAACAGTGTTATTTATGCAAGAAACAAGATATTTTCGAAAATGCACCATCTTACGTAAGCATCACTCATATCCCCCCTCCCCCCCTTGCCAGCAAAAATAAGCAAAGAGCAAACCCCCCTCCCCCCTTAGGTGCTTACGTAATATTTGAACGGCCCCTAAACCGGAAAGTTCTGTCCCTTCAGGCTGTCTACAATGTATTATTGGTACTTTTCAATTTGGTAAACCAGTAAGGTACTTCTACTTCTATCTAAAGCTAATGTGGTGAATTTGGCTCTTAATGATGATTGCTTTTATTTTAGTGTAAACACTCAAGTAGAAATCTAGATGTCCCTGGTGAGCCAACAAATAAATTAGTCAAGGACGGGATGTCGATTGGCAAATTGGGCAAGTCAAAAATTGTTTGATGGTTTCTAATACAATTAATAGTGTAGATTTTCAAACCGGCTGATGCCACTCTTCAAATGTTGAGAAATTCTTAAAAAAATCAAGACTTTTTTAAAAAAAAGTCCCAAAACAAACTTCAAAAAATTAATTTACAGTAATTGAGACTTATGATATATGTTTACTGCCTGTTTTTCAGTGCTAAATTACACTAATATTACATTTAACTTATAAAAAATTTAAAATATCAATTGCATAATTGAAAAAATTAAACCATGTTAAATAGTTTATTTATAAAATTGGACTTTTTAAATACAGGTATAATCTTGCAGGCAAGTAAGTGAAACAGAAAATATATTGACAACATTTTATAATAAATCATCTAAATAATAATTACTTAAATTTCAAAAAGAAAAAACTTTTAAAAAATTTATATTTAACAAAAATTTAAATTTTGTAATATATAGGCAACATTTCAATACAATTTGTAATAAGAGTGAAAAGATTGAGGAATAAAAAACAAAAGTATTGAGAGAAAGATGCTTCAGTTTTTCCATGATTTTTTAGATCACTAGGGGGCTCTGCCCCCTGCTCGCTATCGCTCACCAACCCCCGGAACTGCTTCGCAGTTCTTTGAAGATCGCTTCGCGATCTTAGCGAGCAGAGCTCGCTTGTTTCATCTTGACTATCCGGTAAAACCTGGAACTTGGCTGCTTAGTTAATCATCATTTAATATCGAAACTTTTTATCTCTCTAACTTATCAATTACTTAATTCGGACCATTACTACAAAAATATAAAAAAAACTGCAACTGAAATATCCTTGTCAATAATCCTTGTTTAACTTGTCAATAATTTAATCGAAATGTTTTTAAAAAATATCCAGCAAGTCTACTAATTATCATCAACCCTCTTAGAGAAAAAAAAGCATGCCATTAAAATCTTTTAAATTGATAAAGTGCACGTGTGTATCTAGTGAATCGTCGGAAGTAAAAGAAATCAAGAAATCAGACTCATAAAAAATCGGTTGTTTCTCTAGTGAACGACCAGAAAGAGATGAAAAAATTGAAACTTTGAATCTTAATAATTCTAAAAATAATTCGAATTTTTTAAAAAACAAAACGCTAATCTTTTTATAAAAAATAATTGTATGTGCGTTTAAAATATCATAGTTTTACTGTGATTAGTTTTTCCGTTATAACGAAAAAACAGAAAAAGGATAAAAAATTTCGAAACTTTAGAATTTAATTACTCCAAAAATAATTCGAAAAAAGGGCGACGAGGTGCAAAACTTCATACCTAAGAGTATGTGTCTGCAAAAAATCATGTTTCTGCTGTAAATAGATTTTGCTGGAGGCGAACTCGCAGCAGAAAAAAATAATTTTCGACTTTGACATTAAATAACTCCAGAACTAATTATCTAATTAATTAGGTTTGGAAACTGAAATGACCCTCATACATTTGTCTACCAATGGTCAAAATTTCATAATATTCCTTCAAATAGTTTTTGCGTAGTGATAGTTCAAAGTGTTCAAAAATAAAATTTTCAAAATCAGCGGCGGCGGTGACGGCGGCGGTCACTGTTACTTTTTTTAATATAGAGAGATTAATTGAAGAACTGTAATTTACATGTAACAAAAAACTCAAAACATGTACAGAAAATATGTATTTATTGCAGGGAGATATGTAACAATAAGTGTGAAATCTGTATTTAAAATTAGGAAGGAATTTTGTAATTTTAAGGATTTTTAATGAATTCTTAAAACGAAAAAATATTTAAAACTCAGACCTTCTAAGTCATTGGAGAAGTTCGGAAAAAAGTGATAATTTGTAAAGTGATAACTGATCCCTGTGTAATAAGTATTCTTTAATTAATTGTAACTTTAGATTAGAAGAATTAGTTACCACAATATCCTGCTATGTATCACACAATTTGAGGGGAAAAACACCTTTGATGGTGACCTGTAAGCTCTAAGCTCACCCCCAATTTAATAAAATGTGATTAAATTCCATTAACTCTCAGATAACACCAAGGTGCTGAAGAAGAACA
Organism: Tetragnatha versicolor; assembly: GCA_024610705.1. Lineage (NCBI taxonomy): Eukaryota > Metazoa > Arthropoda > Arachnida > Araneae > Tetragnathidae > Tetragnatha > Tetragnatha versicolor. The sequence goes on from JANDEH010000093.1 coordinate 26,111, forward strand.
TTTTTCACATATCGCCAACTTCTACTTACTCCACTGAAAATTATTTAATTTAAAATTGGTAAAATGTAGTAAAAAGTGAAAAAAGGTAATAATTTGGCACATTTACATCAGAATTTAAAATAATTAACTAATTCATTGAAGGTCAATTCCACCGGTTTTCCATTATATAACTATCTGTGGACAATATCCAACGAAAAATGACCTTTTCAAAAGCCTCAAAAGTTTGGGGCACGAATTCGAAAAAAAAATGCATTTTTCGCAAAAAAAAGTTGAAATTTAAAAAAAATTTAACTTCTTTAACTCGTAAAATTTTTTACTTTTAGTATGTTAATATTTAGGTCACTTCTAAATGAAACCGTTTGATTTATCTCTTTTGATGATTTTGTTAGGTTTTTAGGGGGGTTTTAATTTTTTCATATAGCTCATTTTCAAATTAATTTTAAAAATTGAAATTTCAATTTTTTTTTCAAAACTAAGAGCAATATTCGGTTTCAAAACTCAAAAGTAACCTATAAACATGTATCACATGTCTATATTATTGTTTTGGGTTTTTTAAAAAAAATTTCGGCCATTTTTTTTTAATTTAAAAAAAATTAAACTTCCAGCCGGCCGATTTTTAGTATGTTATTATTGAGGTCATTCCTAAGAGAAAACCGTTGAGAAACCTTTTATTGCAATTCGTCCGAGGTTCAACTCTATTTTCAGTGGACTGTAACTGGTTTTCATTTATATAGCTGCACATTTCAATAGAATATGTAGCTATTAGCTGTATAGTTTGCAATTTATTCTAATATTGGACTTCGAAAACACCTGGGCGATATTTATACCCTTATGTCATACTTCCTTGTATTTGGAAAGAGTCCTATTAAAATCATGTTTATTAAATCAGTTATGGTGATGAGGGCATTACAATAGAGAACAAATGACGGTTCAAACTTTTCCGCTAAATACCGCCATGCTCTTTTGGACACAAACTGAATATAGTTTACAAATAATTCCAGGGTTCCCACTCAATTTCAGAAATAAAATTCCGACTTTCCCAGGTCAATTTTTAAGATTTTTCGGTAAACAAACTAGCAATTCACAGCATTTTTCAACTAATTGACAATTTTTTCACTTACTAGAGCAAAAATTGCCACGCAAACATAAAAATTTTCATTTTCCAGGTATTTTTTAAGATTTTCCAGGTTTTTGCCCAAAATTAGCAATTTTCCCTGACAATTCCCTGACTTTTAAGGGTAAATTTTAATTCCCTGACTTTTCCCGGTATTCCCTGACCCATGGGGACCCTGTAATTCTAATATTGGGCTTCGAAAACACCTTGGCGATATTTATACCCTTATGTCACACTTCCTAGTATTTGGGAAATAGTCCTATTAAAATCATGTTTATTAAATCAGTTATGGTGATGAGGGCATTACAATAGAGAACAAATAACGGTTCAAACTTTTCGGCTAAATACCGCCATGCTCTTTTGAACACAAAAGAAGTAAACTTGCTAAATAATTAAAAACTCATAGATTGAAGTGATTATTAATTAGATCAATAACTGTTCAGTTAATTATTAAAAATCAGAAAAGTTTGTTAATATTTGAATACATGGCATTCAAAAGTTATTGGCGATATGGACCGTTAAAATGGAATTGAACCTAAATAACATTTATTATAACAAGTGAAAGTATCAAAACCTCCTGACATTAATATGCTTATTTTTACAATGAGTAGGTGCCTATAATTTAGTTCAACCCATTCAGTCTCATACTGCCTGATATTGGTAAATCCCAGGGTTGGCAAAAAAACGGGTTTTTTTGGTTTAAACCAGGTTTTTTTGGTTTAAACCAAGTTTTTTTAGAATTTTTTTATCAGAATAAGTTATTTTAGCAGTGATGTTTGAAATTGAGTTGTGAATGAGACATTTATTTCAGAGGTTGCTTATAATTGATAAATGATTTGTATATTTCAATTAATTAATTTAAAAAAAAATAATTTGCTTTTAAATTATTTAAATTTGAATATCTAATATTGTTGTAGTGAATAAAAATCAGTGTTAATTTATCTTGGATAAATGGTTGAAATAATTTATGAACTTAAGAAATTTCTTTAGAAAGAGAAAATTTAATTTTTTAAATAAATAAAAGGGAAATGTAAGCAACTAAAATGTTAATTGAAATTGGATAAATGATTGAGATAATTAATCCGATTAAGGAAATTAACGTTTTTTTATTAATTTAGTAAAAAACCCAACTGGTTTTTATCTGTTTATAAACAAACCAACTGGTTTTTTAGTTTTTATCATTAAAGAAATCAACGGTTTTTATTAATCTCTCTATATTAAAAAAAAGTTACTGTCACCGCCGCCGCTGCTGTTTCAGAAAATAAAATTTTTCGACTCTTTGAACTCTTCTCTCGCAAAAACTACTGGATAGAAATTTATGAAATTTGATAGGCTTGTAGAGGAATAATTGGGGCACATTCTCGAACAAAAAGCTAACTGATGTGATAATTAGTACTGGGGCATTTTTAAGGTCAAAGTTGAAGTTTTTCTTTTTTCGCCGTGTAATCCAGTTCAGCGAAATCTATTAACAGCACAACTATGATTTTTTGCAGCCTAATACTCTGAAGTATGAAGATGTGCACTACGTCGCCCTTTTTTCGAATTTGGTTTAGAGTAATTAATTTTTTAATTTTCGAAATTTTTTACACTTTTTCGTTTTTTTCTATCTAAAATGAAAACTAATCACAGTATCAATATGATTTTTTAAACACTTGTATTATTATTTTTTAGAAAGAGATTGGCTTTTAGTTCTTTAAAAAATTCTAATTAGTTTTGGAATTATTAAGCATCAAAGTTTTATTTTTTTCATAGTTTTAGTAGGTCTTAGACTTGGTTAATAATCTTTTAAAGATACTTCGATATTTTTTGAACCACTAGAGAAATAAATAATTTAACTTTATGGAGTGTTATTTGTGCCGATGAAAAGAAGAGGATTTTCGGGAAGTTTGTTTTACTCCGTGTTTTACTCTGCGATCTGTGAAGATGCATACCAGTTACGGGGGTTGGTGAGCGTAAGCGAGCAGGGGGCGGTAGCCCTCTATTCATTAAGATTAAATTATTGATAATTTAAAAAGAAATATTTCAGTAAGAGTTTTATTTTGATATTTTTGTGGTAATGATCCGAATTAAATTATTGAAAAGTTTGAGAGATAAAAAGTTTCGATATTAAATTATCATTAACTATACTCTGTTCATTTAGAATTAGCGCCTGAGACGTAATGTATTAGAAGCATTATTATTCCAATTATAGTCGAAAAAATGTTCTTCTGAAATGACAAGGCAGCCTTAAGCAGAAGTAGTTAAAATACTGTAAAAACAATCGGTCATTGAAGTTGTCTGATGAGCATTATTGAGCGTTTTTGATCCTGTTTCAGGCGCCTATTCTAAATGAACAGTCTATAAGCACACAAGTTCCAGGTTGTACTGGATATTTGAGATGAAACAAGCGAGCTCTGCTCGCTAAGATCACGAAGCGATCTTCAAAGAACTGCGAAGCAGTTCCGGGGGTTGGTGAGCGATAGCAAGCAGGGGGCAGAGCCCCCTAGTTTAGTAAAAAAACCAACTGGTTTTTATGACTGACAAATAAGACAAATAGGTTTTATCAATTAATTAAAATCCAAGCCATATTTTATCAGGGAAAAACAGATAACTATTGTGTATCTTTAGTTACTCTTTGAAATAATCAGGGTGGGAAAAAAACCCAAAAAAACCGGGTTTTTTTTGGTTTAAACCTGTTTTTTTTTGGTTTAAACCAGGTTTTTTTGGTTTTTTTAAAAACCAGTGATTTTTTTAAACTTTTTTTTCGTACCCGCATAAATATAGCTACTTAGTTTTTTCTGTTAAAAATCCATTGAATTAATAGTTAATCAATTCAGCTATAAACCAAGTGATTTAATTAACTAATTAAAATTAATTTTTAAAAAGTTAAATTTATACATAAATCAGGATTTTTTGCTGCATATAAAAACCACTGGTTTTTATTGCATCAGAAAAGTGTTTATATGTGTACATTTTAGTAAGATTTTTATTTATTATAAATAAAAACCAACTGAGGTTTTTATAATGGATTCAAATAAATGGGGTTTATATGATAAAAAAACCATATTGGTTTTTATTTAAAAAAAACCCAATAGTTTCTTTTCAAAGTATAAAAACCAAGTGGTTTTTATAAGACATACTACTTAAATAGCCGGTGCTGAGTGAGTAAAAAAATTGTTTTTTTTTTGGTGCATTAAAATATCCTTTTCTTATTGAACTAAAAAAAACCAAGAATTTCTTTTCAAAGCAAAATATCAAGTGGTTTTTATTATTGGTGCTTAGTGAGTTAAAAAATCCATTTGGTTTTATAGTGCAAGGTACAATAAAATTTCTTGTTCTTAATAAATTTAAAAACCATACTTGGTTTTTATTGAATTAACACCATGGAATTTCTTTTCAAAGCATAAAAAAACAAGTTCTTTTTTAATATATTAATATATATATTATAATAAATATATTTGTATTTATGAAAAAAAAAACAATTTATTAAGAGACAATATTTTAATAAATAAATTACTTTAATAAACCCAAAAGTTTTTCTTAAAAAAATTGCATATTTTCTGGAAAAAAACCATTTTGGTGGTTTTTTTTGAAAAAAACCATTTGGTTTAAACCATGCCCACCCTGGAAATAATGCTTCATTTTAAAGGAAATTAATAAATGAACTAGGCTTGCAACATATAATAAGTTTAACTTAAGCATTTAAGGTTAAGTTTAGAGAGAGTTCAATAATTAAAACCATTAAATTTAAAAGATTTATGATTTTTAATCACCTTAAAATGTCAATTTTTTGATAAATCTGACCTTTTAATTTTGGTGCAAAAGATTATACTTAATAACACTTTCTTTAAAAAAAATCCTGAAAATATTTTAGAATTTCTAAAAAAAACAAGTGGTTTTTTTGGTAAAAAAAACATTTGGTTTAAACCAGCCAACCCTGGTAAATCCAATGGAAAATTTAGGGCGACTAGGACTGAAAAGGTTAAAAACTGAACAGTAGTTTTAGGAAATAGTCCAATAGAAATAATTATGTTGCAAAGAACATATGGTACAGCTTTAGAAAGAGTCCTCCAGCTGCTATGTATCCACAGCTTAAATGATAACTAAAAACCATAGAGCTAGCTAATTATCACATCCTAAAATAATTAGATTGTTAAAATAGATCTAATACATATTAGATCTCTACTGAAAATTAACCATGTTGTCGTGGGAGCTGTTATTGTTACGCATGGTGACTGGAGGACTCTTTCTAAAGCTGTTTCGAACACATTTACACCAATTTATTCGTAGCACAGTAATATTAACACTTATTTCGAGTGCAGTTTCACATGAAAATTATAATTCTTCTTATCTTTCTTACTGAAGCTCAGATTGCAAATGCTGCAAACCAGTTTACTCGAGTGGATCACTTCCTTATGCTTGGAAAAAACGAACCTGGACTTGAAAGTCAGGTTGCAAAGATCGCACTTGTATATCTTCTCCCCTATGTGGCTCACCATGTGGTTTCTCAGGTCCCGTTGCTTCTTAAATATCTCCCCGCAATCCTCGCACCGGAGTATCTTCTTTTGGGTCGCCACGTGCGATTCTTGGTGGGTCGCCATGTGCGATTTCAAGTCGCTCTCGTTGACAAAGAACCCCCCGCAGTCGTCGCACTTCAAAATCCTGTTCTCGCCGTGCTTGAAAAACAACATGTGCGAGATGAAGTCTTGCTTGTGCGGAAAAGTGCAGTCGCACTTTTTGCAAACGAAAGGGGTCTTAGCGTCCTTGTCGAAATGCACCTTGGAGTGTTTGTTCAGCAGCACCATGCTGACAAAGCTTTTGCCGCAAATGTTGCACGATTTGGAATTGCTTTTGTGCGTCTGCCAGTGAATCAGCAGTTCCCTGTTGTGTCTGAATTCCTTCTTGCATATGTAGCAGGAGAGTGGCTTGGGGTTGTGTCTGGCAAACGTGGGCTTTGAACTCTCGCCAGAGGCACTGCAGCTGAGTTCTACGTCGTCGTAAGAATCCAGGAGCAAGTCAGGATTTACTACACCAGATGTCTGCTCGACGCTCGAGTTTCGGCTGTCTTTGAGAAGGCTCTCATTTTCACCGGAGAGAAGTTTTTCGTCGTCAGAAGAATCCACGAGCGAGTTATTAGGATTTACACTTGTTTCCTCGATATTTTGGCTGTCATTGAGGAGGAGGCTCTCACTTTCACAAGAGGCACTGCAGAGGAGTTCTTCGGTAAATTCTTCGTCGTCAGAAGAATCCAGGATCAAGCTCCGTTTCACTCCCGTCGTCTGCTCGATGCTCGGTTTGTTGTCTACGCAGCCAGACAGATCAGGCCTGTCCTCATCTCCGTGAGCTTCGAACTCCAATTTACAGGTTAACAATTTATTAGCATCAGGTTTCGTGTCTTCAGACATAGCTAGGATTAATTCTCTGAGGAGGAAAAGAATCGACTGAACTGGAAATGTTGCAAATAAACAACGTCGCTGCGTTTTTTCTAATCATGTAAACAAAGTGCTTTCTTCTTCTTGAGTTGTAGTTGTAGTCATGCCTCTTCTGCGATTTTGTTTTCACCTAACATCTAGGTTTAGAAATTTAAAACTCTTTTAAATACCTAACTGTCTCTTTTTATTTTTAAATAAGTAAAAGAACTAATTCAACGTTTCATTGAATAAATCATAGAATAAATACATTTTCCATTTTGAATAATTTATTTCACTTGCACTTGTTGAGCAGAGGAACAACTCAACCTGTTGTGTATATTTATTTGGAAAAATTTCAAATTCGAAGAGCTCGATTCGTTTTGTTATTTTGTGAAAAATAAGACTAAAGTATATAGGGAACTTATTAGTATAAATTATATTAATTCCAAAAGTATATTCTCATATGTTTTGTTTTCTTTAAGTCTAATATTGTCTGTTTTTCATGGGTGAGTTTTGCCTGGGAAAATGCTATACGATGGATGTATTACAATTATACGCCAATATCCATCCTATTGTTTTATGGCGTAAACGTCTGGACTAGAAATATCGCAGAAAATTACAAACCATTACCATTTAAAATACTCTGCTTTGGTATTAATATAGTGATAATGATAAAAATTTGGCGACAGTTGAACTTATTTGTGGAAAATAATAAGACTGATAATGGAATTGTACCTATACTTTAACACAATAAATTGCTGGCGTTGTAAGAAACCATCCTATCTTTTAAATGGGGAATATGGAGGTAGGATGGGATACAGGGATAGGGTGAACACCTTCAATAATTGTTAAAATAAATTATTTTTAGTTTAAGTAAATGAGTCTTCCCTTGTTAGAGGTGTCATTGTTTTATACTTGTTGCTTTTTAGCTGCATGCTAAAATTATTAGTAAATGAAAGATTTTTTACAAAAACTAAGTAAAAGTAAATTTTCAATCTTATTCTGCTTTGCTAACTTAATTATTTTTGTGTTTTTTAACTATAAAATATCCTATCCTTTATGAATAAATAAATGAGTTAAGAAGCCAGAAGTTTTATGTAAGATCTTTTGTAAAGTGTTTCTCTTGGGGTATAATGAGATTCCTATCTAACATTGACATAATTTGTTAGCATGAGAACTTGCATAGTTATCTCATACTGTAGATTTTTTTTTCAAATTCAAATTTATTTACAAGAACAACAGAATACTTAAAACAGATAGAATATACAAATAAAAATACTTGCAATATATACATATCCCAAATTATTAATTAGTTGATTATGATTAAATTTCCTGGTACTTAAGAATAAGCTGGGTGCAAATGTTGTTTTATGTTAATCTCACATCAAATTAAATCGCCAACAAAGTATCAACTAGCAGTGTTTTCTGTTAAATTTTTATGTGTAAATAATAATTAAGTGTCAATTATAGTCCTATTGGAGAGATTTTTGCCCAGCTATCCTAAAATATACTGATTTCTGACAAAATGTGCAGGCAAAGTGTGTTTGAAGCATAGTTTTAAATGCTGTGTTTAAAAAAGCTCTTTTCAACTCAAACAATCCTGTTTGGCATAATTTATGCCAAACTTTGCAAAGAAAAAAACTCTACTAAACCACTCGTTATTAGAGATCCCACCGAACATTTTGGCTAGTGACTGTATTATACTTTCTAACTTTTACAGAAATAAGGTGAAAAATATGGAGTAATATATGTTGAGTAGAAAACTACGGATCAAAGCCGTGAGAGGAAAAAAAACTAGTTTCTTTGGTAAATACCTGCAAGTTGGCCTTTCCTTGCATATCAATTATATGCAGGAAAAACAATAAATTCTTGACAGGATCAGGAATTGTTAATCCCCAGGTTCTAGTTTAATCTGTCGATATTGGAGGGAATGTAGCATATCAAAAAAAGTTCTTCCATATCAACTCGGTACTCTTAACCACTTGCCTGATTTGCCCGAGCACCGCTCGTCCGCTTGCTCGAGGTACTTCCCTGATTATCCCGAGCGACGCTGGTTCGCTTTGCATGCTAAGTTTTTTTCCCACATTTTTCATGGTTTTAGTGTTCCTCTTTTTTTACATAGATTCCACTACTTGTCCATAGGAGACCTCTCCCCTCATGTCAGGGGGACGGGCATGACCAATTATGTTTATTCAACCGTGAAGTACACCAATTGGACATGCATTCCTGTATGCTTTTCTCACCGATTTCTCTCCTTTCTTTTCTGAGAAAAAACGTTTAGGGGACTTTTGGTTCTTTCTATCATGAGGTGCAATTTCCGCTGCAGCTGTGTTATTGCTAGATAACCAGCTAAACATGCAGCATTTTATTTTCAATGCCCACTCACAAAAAAGCGCGCTTTTACGGTCCGGATTGCAACGTAGCATTGTTTTTGATTCCGTTTTTTTCAAAATTTATCACACAAAAATAGATTTTTAAAGTAAACTGTAAGTAATTCACTTCATAGAATGTTTTCATTGTCATCCTTATCTGTAAAATCGGCTTTCTGGCTGAATCCGCTGTTCCGAAAGAGCCAACTTTAAGTAAAATTGCCGCATTTTCGCTAAGATCGAAAACGGCCATATATTGTTAAAATCATAATTTAAAAGTGTTTAGATTATGTTTTTAGTTTGAGTTAATTAATCTAAGCTCGAATATTGTTTTGAAAAATATGCTTTTTTTTCGACCTTTATTCCAAAAAAAGGAAACAATTAAGTGGTTAATAGTCGCCAAAAACTCAAATGATAATTAAGATATTTTTGGGGAAATTGATTTTCAATGTTTTCAAAGAGTGGGAACCATGTTTTACTGTTTGATTTAAATGGTTGCTCACGATATTTGTTGTTGCCTTAGTAATTATCTCATTCTTCTACTCCACAGGTGGTTTGACATTTTGGAAATGTGCTGAGTTAGGATGACACTTCTGTGAGCTTCTTTGGCCCTGAAATCCTTAGTAATATAACTTTATTGATTACTCTTTTTCAATCTAGTATGCTTAATTTATACTGATGTCTTATCAGTTATTAATTTTTGATACAGAAGTTATTATTAACACTAAATTTACATTTACTATTAAGTTTTTTAAGGTGATGGTGGCCAGATGGGTTTCTACTGTTTCTGTGAGTCTCCTTAATTAATAAAAATAACTTATCAATTACTCCAGCATATTGATTTTTAATAAGCTTAAAATCAATTGAAATTTTGGTTCAATTCCGTTAACCTTCCTGCTAAATATACTCCCATGCTCTTTTAAACGCCAAAAAGTAGAAATATTGCTAAATAATTTCAAACTAATTGGTTAAAATGTTTAGTTATATCAATAAACTGTTCTATTTATCAATAAAAATCAGAATTTTTTTGTTGATATTTCTACTTTTTGGTGTTTAAAAGAGCATGACAGTATAATCGGGTACATTAACAGAATTGAACCGAAATTTTTTAATTTTAGTGGTCTAAATGAGGTTTCTTCCACCAAAAGAAACCTACTAGAGTGTAATTATGAACTAATTTAATAGGGGATAGTTGGTATGAAAGGACAAATTTCCCATTTGTGATAACACGGGAGGCGATTTGCCATCCCGTCACTTAATAATATTAATACACACTCACACTTGTTCAACTTTAAACTTAACTTTTATTACTTGGTTAACATAACATTAGGCCTAGCGGTTACGCTAGGAGTGAAGTAAGATAACGTCTGCGTTCGGAGAGGAGTGGACGAAAAAGAACAAGAGCAGGGAAAACTGCCCGGGCGAGTTCTGTGTGGTCCTGTTGCCAGGTCTGGATCAACTACGGAGTTTGGTCTAGCGTGTTATCAAATTCAAAAAAGAAAATGATAGCCGTGGATCAGTACACCAATTGAAAAGACAGAAGTTTAAAAACTAAACCATTTATTTAAACATTATTAAAAAACTGAACACTTTAACTGTTGAATAACATTTCAATGGAAGGCAAACAGCATTTATAAATACTTAACTTTTGACATAGAGAATCACATGGCAGGTGGCTTATCACACATGATGACCTGCATCATATAAACAAACCTAAAAGCAAAACCACCTTCAAGGTGGGGTAAAAGTAAAACAGCCACAGGTGCTTGAATAAGAATAGAAGCAGAAGTAGTAATGCAAAAACCCAAGCTAGTATTTATATACCTAGTCAACCAATCACATGCCTGCTGTTTTACCTGACCTTACTTCACTTTACCTCTTTCTTGAAAACTGGGAAAAAATTGATTTGCACATTGTCTTCTTCTTTAACTTAATTTGCATAAAGCTAAACTTCCCTAACCTGATATTCAAAACAAGCAATCAAGAAAAGTAAACAAACAACAGGCATGGACTGCATGGTTACAATCAGAAGGGTTAACACTTTGAATAGGTTACTTGTTTGTATATTTATACAGGTGAGGTGATAAACTTGTAGGTAAGGTACAATTACTTATTTACACAACACAGCGAGAGGAGCGCGCGGGTGTCGCGCTCCTGAATATAACCCCGCAATAATATTGCAAAATAGAATATTGCTTTCTTCAGCATTTTTCAATCCTGTAACAAGTTTAAAACCAATAATTAAACTGTTGGTTACGTTATCATAGCTGCCAACTCTTCCGTTTTAGCTGGAAGATTTCCGTTTTTTAAGAGAATCTTCCGTCATCCGTTTTTCAATCAATTTCTTCCGTTTTTTGTCCAAATAATTTAAGCAGCCTATTTTTGCAAAGGACAGATAACAATTTTCTAAAAAAGGCCGAATCTTGCTCATATCAGGCTTCAAAAAATTAACATTAATAATAATATTTAAAAAGAAATAAATTTGTATGGATCTGAAATTAGTTTCTTTTAATGTGTGTGTAAAGTTAGGTAGGTTAGAGTGCTCATCTGATATTAAATTTGTTTTTCTTTGATTTTTGAACTGAAAGATATTTATTCATGCTACCTATTAACTTAGGTGTATTAACTATGGTAGATAGTCTTGACTTATATTAAGAAAAAAATGCCATATGTACCTTGATTTTTAAAATCTTCCTTTTTTTATAATCCCAATGTTGGCAGGTATGCGTTATAAAACACTGTATTCAATAAATAAGCCACCATGTATATAAACTGTAAGAAAAGGAATCCGTGTATTTTATCCCATTCATCCCTGGAATGGGGATGATCCCATTCATCCCTGGGGCATTGAAATGAAAATATGCTTAAATTCCTTTGATTCAATCATACTTAAAAGATCCTTTTGTCTAGTAGATATCCTTTTCTTCAAATTCTTCAGTCATTCTCTGTAAAGTTGTTGAGGTTTGATTCACTTATATACCTATAGAATCTTTTTCAACTTGTTTAATGTGATTAATATAACTATGTGGTTGTCAGAAATAACTTTTCTTTTAAAATTGATTTTAATTTTGTCTTAAATTTACCCATTTATTAAATCTAAAGAAACATGTAATTTCTGTTGTAGGATTTTGTTGCTGAAGATCCCATCATAAAGCCCTGAATTTGGAAATTTTATACCAGCAGTTGATCTTTCTATGATGTGGTAAGATCTTTGGTAAGTTTTCATGATTATACTCTTATTTTGCTTTCATTCAATTATACTCAAAAGAATCTGTTTGGTTGAAATCTTTTTTTTTCAATTTGTGTTAATTGTTTTTCTTTTAAAACTTCTTGAGGTACATTTTTCTTTTAAACCTTTAGAATCTTTTTCCTACTTGTCTAATGCGTTGATATAACCTTGCTATCCTTATTATTATCATCCTTATTTTCAAAAATATCCTTAATTTACCTTTTAATTTTGTCTTAAATTCTCTCATAATATAGTTCTGATGTATGTATTTTTGTGGTAAGGTTTTGTTTTGGTTGATCCCATAATTTAGAAATTTTATGAATTCAGTACAAAAATTGGGTCATTCAAATTTTAGATGATATCCCTGGTGCAATGAAATGATAGTATACTTTTGCTTACATTGCTTTAATTTAATCATACTTAAAAGAGCCTTTGTCTGGAAAATATCTTTTTGTTAAAATTTTTCAGTTATTCTCTTTTAAGTTGTTGTGGTTTGATTCACTTATATACCCATAGAATCTTTTTCAACTTGTTTAATGTGATTAATATAACTATGTGGTTGTCAGAAATAATTTTTCTTTTAAAATTGATTTTAATTTTGTCTTAAATTCTCCCATTAATTAACTCTAAAGTATGTAATTTCTGTTGTAGGATTTTGTTGTAGAACATCCCGTGATACCCTGAGATTTTTAAGCGACATTGGATCCTTCAATGATATAGTGAGATGCTAAATATGTTTTCATGATAAATTATTCATATTTTGCTTTGATTCAATCAATCATACTCAAAAGAGTCTGTCTGATTGAAATCTTTATTTTTTATCCCAATTGGTGTCAATTTTTTTCTTTTAAAAGTTCTTGAGGTATACATTTTTTCTTTTAAACCTTTAGAATATTTTTCCAACTTCTCTAATATGTTTACATAACCCTACTGTTTTCAAAAATAACACTTAATTTACCTTTTAATTTTGTCTTAAATTCCCCAATGATATAATTCTAATGTATGTATTTTTTTGCCCATTCCATGATGCAGACATTTTATGAATACAGTACAAAAATCTTCATTGTATAGATGAGACCCCATGTGCATTTGGATGATAACAATATGCTAAAGTTGCTTTGATTCAATCATACATAAAATATCCTTTTGTCTGGTAGAATTCCTTATCTTCAATTGTTTAATATTTTCTTTAAAGATGTTGTTATTTACATCCATTTTAAGTAATAGACTTATTGACTGGCTAAATGTACATTACATACTCTTGGAGTAGCAAGCGGGTTTCAGAAAAGGCTACAGTGGTCTGGACCAGATTTTTGTTTTAAACTGTTTAATTCACTCTAAACTAAAGAAAAAACGTGGAAAACTAAACACTGTCTTTAGACTTTAAGGGAGCCTTCGATAATATTGATCACGTGTTACTCTGTTCCGAACTTCGAAAAATCAATCTGAGTCCAAAAATCATTCGAATCCCTACTGACATTTATGATAAAGCTTATGCTAAAGTCCGTTCATCCACTGGCTTAACAATTCCTTTTAAAATAAATTCCTGAGTTTTGCAGGGAGAGGTTTTAAGTCCTATACTCCAGGGATGCAGAAAATGTCCGATCCGGCGATCTAGGATCGGGGGAAATTTCAGCCATCTGGGGAAATTTTGAGGAAAAGTATAATATTGAATTGAATTTCTGTACAGCAATAAAAATTTATCAGATGTTGATGCCGACAGTAATTCAGAATTTTTGTAGGTCTTTATCACTTTAAAAAGTTTTGGGGAAATTTTTGTACGGATTGGGGGAAATCTTGGAAGTAAAAACATTTTCTGCATCCCTGCTATACTCTTTTCTCTTTTTTTTTAAATGAACTAATCAATAGATTAAATAACTGGAATTTCGGATATTACTTTATATAATGGATCTCCTGTCAACATCATATTATATGCCGGTGATGCTGTCATCATGGTGGACTCTCCTATCAATCTTAATAAAAAATTAAGAATTTTGGAAAAATTTTGCTCAGATTTTAAACTTACAGTTAACACTGCAAAGACAAAGGCTATGGTTTTTCGCAAAGGGGGTAGGCTATCAAAGCATGACAGTTTCTACTATCAAACATGTAAACTGGAAATTGTAAATAGCTACACTTATCTAGGTGTACCGTTCTCCTCCTCGGGTTCTTTTTCTGCTGCAAAAAAACATTTTATGAATAAATTGATTCACGGGATGTGGCCAATCCTTACTGCTGGAAGGATAGGTTCTCCAATACACTGGTTCAAACTTTTTCGCTCACTGGTGGTCAATTCCATTTTGTGACAGACATGACATCAGACAACATTTTGGCTTCAAATAAGTACTTAATATTAACTAATCTTAATTTTTTTTGGTGTGCTGGTGAATATACATAAAAGGGTCCTAAATGGCAAAAAATAATTATTCTGAATGAAAATACTTTTAGTTTATAAGAGAAAAATACGCCGTGACAGACATGACACAAAAAGGACACGAGTTTGAGAAACCCTTAATTATTTCTCAATTGCTCTGATTTGGCATGTATTTCATGTCCAAAGAATTTTTTACAACTTTATATAAAGGTGAAGTTCAGAAAAAAAACACTGAAATTTCCAAATGTTATGGAAGATTTTTCTATATTAATTTTTTAAATTGTGACCGACATGACAAAGTGACATATATATCATATTTCATTTTCAATTTTAGTCAAAGTAATTATCCATAAAAGCTATATAAACTCAAAATATTTAATTTATGTTATTTTTAAAAAATTTGGTCAGTGTCTATCGGTTAGAACCAAAAAAAACATTATAATTTAATTATTTATTTAAAGGAAATTTTAAAAATATTCTTATGTCCACTTTCATGTGGAATTGACCTCGTGCTTTCTGGTTTAAGCTATGGATCTCCAATATGGTCAGTAACACTCTTCAATCATTTAGAACACATACAAAATAATTTTATTCGAAAACTGTTCAATCTCTCGATTTATACCCCAGGATATCTTCTTTGTCTGGAACTCGGGCAATCTAACCTTTCAATTATAACTATAAAACTGATACTAAAATTCTGGATTCGAATTTTGAAAATGCCAGACAACAGATTGACAAAACAGCTTATTTTCAATACTATTACAACCAATCTGATGCAATTAAATTTAACTGGTCCCTAAGTATTAAATATATTCTTGATAACTCTGGTTTTTCTTTTGTGTGGCTTTCCCAAGACCATGAAGTCGCTTTAAAATTCTTGCCTCATGTAATTATGAATTATATTGACCAGTATGCACAATTAGATATGAATAGCATGAGTAATAGTACATTTTATCCACACTGTAAACATATTAAACATAATCCTTTCATGGAAGATTACATTACTGCAACAATTGATTTATCATCCAAGAGAATCTTATTCCAATTAAGATCAAACCAAGATTCATTATATTTTGATGGCAAAATTTTCAAAATACACCCCGACCGTTTATGTAAATTCTGCAATCTTAAGAACTTTGAAACATGGGAGCACGTGTTCTTCGAATGCTCAACATATGATTTTCATCGCATTAAATACCTATCATCTCTAACTCATTTCCGTAATAATTTTTCTAATTTTCTTACCTACTCACATCGTAAGTTTTATTTAAAAGCAAACTTTATCAAATCTGCACAAGGTTTGAACAGGTTTTTATTGGAGAGTCTGTCCTTAGAAGTTTAATCTTATTTTAAGATTCTTGTTTTGAAAATATTTTATTTATTCTTTGAAATGAATGCTTTTTGAAATTGTTATGAAAGGAAATTTGTTGTGAAATTATTGTTTATTACTTTTGTTTGTTTATTGAAAGCATTTATATGGAATTTTTCCACCTTTGTTAGCGGGCTTCAGCCTGAGAAATAATAAAATTTCTTCTTCTTCTTAAAGTTATTGTGGTTCAATTCACTTGTATAGCTGTGGAACCTTTCTCAACATGTTAAATGTGCTTAATATAAATATGTAGTTTTCAGAAGTAACGTTTCTTTTAAAATTGATTTTAATTTTGCTATTAAATTTGTCCATTTATTAACTCTAAAGCATGTAATTTCTGTTGCAGGACTTTGTTGCGGAACATCCATACTGCCCTGATTTTGTAAATGTCTAAGTTTAACTGGCATTGGATCCTTTAATGCTATGGTGAGATCTTTGATATGTTTTCATTATAATATTCTTATTTTGCTTTCATTTAATGATACTTAAACAGGGTGGATTCGGGAAAAGTCAGGGAATTTTATTCATTGGGAAAAGTCGAGGGAATTCTTAAAAAACTTTAAAAAATATGAGAAATTTTTAGTATTGACTCACGAGGGTTAAAGAGTCTCAAAATGAGGCGACACTACTTTTAAGGGAAAAAAATTCCTAAAATTTTTTTAGGGGAGGACTCCCAAGCCCCCTCAAAATTTTAAAACACAATATGATCTGTTTTTTTCCTTGAGGATTCTTTAACGTATAAGGAGTGATCCTCATTTTGTGTAATGCTCAGGGTTTAAAAAATGAATTAAAAAGTTTTCTGAAGTTGCTTCCTAACTCCCTAAAAATTTTGCTGTTTACTATACTGGATTTCTTTGAAAATTCTGCCGCTCCTACTCATTGAGCGATGCACTTAGGGCGTAAGCCAAAATTTCCTTAAAATGAGCTAAAAAATTCTTTTTTAAGGTGGAAATCTCCAAAATAATTCTGATGGAGGGCTCCCATAACCCTGCAATTTTACTCAGTATTCAAATTGTTCACAAAATTTTGAAATTAAATTCACCAAAATTAATATACTATGTGCAGCAAGTCATCTAAAACTTGATGTACGAACAAACCCTAAAAAATGTTGGGTAACCCCCCTGAAATAAAAGTCTGGTTATGGACATGTTATTAAGCATTACCTAAATACAGCAGTTTAAATGAATAAATTATATTTCCAATTCTAAAAAAACACTTATTAGTTAACTTTTCATAGCCAAAGATTTGAAGGAAAAGAAACTTAATTTGATATTAGTTTTTATTATTACTTAACATTAATAATATTTTAAAATTTTAATTGATTATTTAAATAATTTAAAACATTAATTGATTATATCTTTGTATGAAATAAGTAGTTGCATCTGCTTAAATTGTTAGGAAAAGCCAAAAACCCTATAGATGTATATCAGGGAAATCTGAGAAAATTTTTCCTCAGATTATGTAGCCACTCTGTATAAAAGAGTCTGTGTCTAATTGAATTGGTTTCTATTGGTGTCAGTTTCTCTTTTAAAAGTTTATTTTATTTTTTACTTTTAAACCTTTTAGAATATTTTTCCAACTGCAGTAATTTGTTCCTATTACCTAAAAAATACCACTTTCTTAACCCTTGTGTTTGATCCCATTTTATAGTTTTAATGCATGTATTTTGTGTTATAACGTTTTCAGACAGCACATCCCTTAATGCAGAAATTTGGGAGTGACTTCCCGACCGTCGGGTAACCATTGTGCGCATGCTCGGGTTAAAGGCGTGGTTTTAAAGTATTTAGGATTGTGGTAAGCGTGGCCCCGATGGGGAAAAGGTAGCGCGTCTGCCTGGCGTGCGGAAGGTCGTGGGTTCGAGCCCGGTTATTATTTTTCAGTAAATTTAATTTAAATTTTTATAAATTCCATTAAAAATTGCAAGAATTAATTGCTCTTGTTTAACAGTCATTCCTTATTTAATTAAATTCATTGTGGTTTTTTAAATGTTTTACTTAGTCTAATTGTTTAAAAAAATAATTTAAATTATTAATTTATTGAAAATAAAATTATTTCGCTAAAATATTTTATAGAAACAGCAAGAATCAGGTCCACATGGATGCGCATTGCTAATAAAGTATAAAAATCTTGCAGGGATTGTGAAATACAGTACGAAACAATACGTCGGTCGCCATGGCCGTGGGACTTGCCGTCCGTCGTACGACGGTCGGCTAGCAACAGCCCAGAAATTTTATGAATTCAGTTCTTAATTGGGTCTTTCAATGTTTAGATGACACCCCTGATACATTTAGATGACAATATGCCTATATTACTTTGATTTTATTATAAATTAAGGAGCATTTGTCACCAGGTTTTTTTGGTTTAAACCAAGTTTTTTTAGAATTTTTTTTATCAGAATAAGTTATTTTAGCATTGATGTTTGAAATTGAGTTGTAAATGAGACATTTATTTCAGGGGTTGTTTATAATTGATAAATGATTTGTATATGTCAATTAATTAATTAAAATTAAATTAATTTGTTTTAAAAATAATTTTTGTTTCTAAAATATTCCAATTTGAATATCTAATATTATTGTAGTGAATAAAAATCAGTGTTAATTTATCTTGGATAAATGGTTGAAATAATCAAATTATTTATCTTAATTATATATGGATTAATTTATGAACTTAAGAAATTTCTTTAGAAAGAGAAAATTTTATTTTTTAAATGAGAAGTAAAAGTGAAATGTAAACAACTAATGTTAATTGAAATTGGATAATTGATAAAGATAATTAATTTGATTAATTATTAAATAGTAAAATAATCAAATTAATTATATGGATTACACTGTTCTACACTGAAAAAATTTCCTTGATGAAAATAGTCATTTCTTATAGATTTTGGGTCGCTGAATACGAAAATCACCATTAAAATTCTCAATTGACTCAGGATTTTCAGGGAACAGCCCCTCCCCCTTTTCACGTTTTTTAACGACTTTATAACTTTGAACTCGATTTTCAGGGTCAAAAAGCATTGCTTTAATCTTCAAATTGCCCCCCAGGGGACAAGAAATGTTCAAATTAATAAAATATGATAAATTTATAGCAAATGGATAGGTTTAAGGGGTAGTTAACCCCCTAAGAATGCAAAAAATTAGCTAAAATTTATAGAGGTTTTTATACGCTATTTTTTCCTCCTATGTTTTACGCAATTCCCGTTTGAAGGGTCCTAACCCTTCCCCAAGGACCCAAATTTGATGGCAATATGCAGCAATGATTTTTGCTAAAAGCGGTTGAGGTGAGAGCGCCCCCAGAGCACCCACGGAAGGGTTCAATGCCGCACTTAGAGTTTAACTGTGCTGTACAAAAAAACATTTGAAGCCACTTACTGAATTTCAGCTGATTCTTGTGTAAAATGATCTGCTGAATTCAAATATGACACCCATTTTCCTCCATCACCCTCAGTTTTTAAGGGGATGCCCCCTAATTGTTATCCACAGCCGTGCATCTGTTAACATCTTGAAACATGGAATCCTCACTCCCGAAAATCGGTCAGTTTTTAAAGAACTGAAGAGTTTCTACTTAGAATACACCCAAAATATAAGAAAAACATCATTTGTAATCTTTTCAAAATCATCGATATTAATTCCTGAACTCGCGAGCGCCTTCGCGATTCTGGAAGTCTTCCGAACTCTTCCGCGGGGACTTCTGGGAGGCTAACACCTCGACCGCTTTTAGTAAAAATTATTGCTGCATATTGTCATCAAATTTGGGTCCTTGGGGAAGGGTTAGGACCCTTCAAACGGGATTTGCGTAAAATATAAGAGGAAAAAATAGCGTATAGAAACCTCTATAATTTTTAGCTATTTTTTTGTATTTTTAGGGGGGTAATTACCCCTTAACCCTATCCATTTATTATAAATTTATCATATTTTATTAATTTGAACATTTCTTGTTAACTGGGGAGCAATTTGAAGACTAAAATAATGCTTTTTGAACCTGAAAATCGAGTTTAAAGTTATAAGGTCGTCGAAAAACGTAAAAAGGGGGAGGGGCTGTTCCCCGAAAATCCTGAGTCAATTGAGAATTTTAATGGTGATTTTCGTATTCAGCGACCCAAAATCTATAAGAATTGACTATTTTCATCAAGGAAAAAATTTTGAAGGTCAAATTTGTAGAACAGTGTTATTTATGAACTTAAGAAATTTCTTTAGAAAGAGAAAATTTAACTTTTTTAATAAATAAAAGGGAAATGTAAGCAACTAATGTTAATTGAAATTGGATAAATAATTGAGATAATTTATCCAATTAAGGAAATTAACGGTTTTTATTAATTTAGTAAAAAAACCCAACTGGTTTTTATCTGTTTATAAACAAACCAACTGGTTTTTAGTTTTTATCATTAAAGAAATCAACGGTTTTTATTAATTTACTAAAAAAACCAACTGGTTTTTATGACTGACAAATTGGTTTTATTAATCAATTAAAATCCAAGCCATATTTTATCAGTGAAAACAGATAACTTTTGAGTATGTTTAGTTACTCTTTGAAATAATGCTTCATTTTAAAGGAAATTAATAAATGAACTATCTCTTGCAAAATATAATAAGTTTAACTTAAGCATTTAAGGTTAAGTTTAGAGAGAATTCAATAATTAAAACCATTAAATTAAAAGATTTCTGATTTTTAATCACCTTAAAATGTCAATTTTTTTTATAAATATGACCTTTTAATTTTGTGCAAAAGATTATACTTAATAACACTTTCTTTAAAAAATCCTGAAAATATTTTATAATTTCTAAAAAAACCAAGTGGTTTTTTTGGTAAAAAAACCATGGTAAAAAAAACATGGTTTAAACCGGCCAACCCTGTGACCTATGATGGTCCCGATGAAATTAATTGAACCTGATGTTAAGTGTATTTTGTGCTCTCTCTGGCATATGATTTTCTTTCTCTTTTAGTTCGTATTATGATACTTTTCCGTAAGCCGGGCGCAGGCGAAAAATCGCCAAGTAATGCAGAATTGGCAACCATTGACTGCTTTGTCATTCGCTTCGCTTGGCGACTTGGCTCGTGTTTGGCTTGCAATTGGCTACATTTGCGCCCGGCCAACGAAAAAGTACCCGAATTCATTCTTGTGTTGGTATATGCAGGTTGTCCACTCGTGGTCACGGTCTATGCTCCGGGACGCCTGAAGCTGTTGCTGTGCTCTTTCCGACGGCGCCGCTTTTGGCGCCCCCTGGCGTCGGGTTTGTGGACTGCCGGGCCGTAGTCGGGGACTACCGTCTGCGGGCAACTTTTTCCTCCGATGGAGAGGATTACTGCGCATGCTCGAGCACTTGGCCATTGGGAGACTTTTTCTTAGGGAATTGGGGGATGTGTATTAATTGCGAAGTGAGCTTTGGCCAACAGAGGTCGCTTATGGAATCGATTATCTTGTATGATTTATCAAGGGTTCTAAATGGCCACATTTTAAGTAATTTTGGAAGATTTATCTCTGATTCTTTTTATGGGGATCATGAAGTAAAATATACAAATTGTTCAAATATTAAAATGCTGGACAACTATAGATGGATTTTAATACCTTTCACCTGGTAAAATCAGGTATAAAATATATTGTAAATTTTAAAAAAGAAATCCTAAAGCTATAGCTCCACCCGGGCATATCAGCTAGCTATTTTCATATAATTGTTGAAAGCAAAGGTAATACCCATAAATAATAATTGGCACACTGAAAGACTTTTTAAACCTGACATTTAGCTAACTTTGATATAGCTTTATAAAATTAGAAGAATATTCTTAAAAGAAAGGGGATATCACATTAGAATTATCTTTTGGAAAAAATAATTGAAATAATTTCTTACATTTATTTTAAAAAGAATAATTTATCGTGAGAATATTCTCAAAGAACTCTGAAGTACTAAGTATTATACGATGCAGCTTAATTTACTTTCTACTTAAAAATTATTTCTGATAGAATAAGTTGTCTAAATGTTTTGTTTGCATAAATTTAAATTCTGATACATCAATATGAACATTCATATTCATGATAATATTCTCAATAAAATTCCACAAAAATAGTTATCAGTATATATTTTTAACTTTCTTCAAAAATTCAAATTTCAGTAAATAAAATGCTAATTTATAATTTATTACCGATTTAGATTATTACCGAAAGTTTAACATCTCTAAATATACATAATTTAAATATCAAACCACTTGTGTTAAGTGTTTTTGTTAACAATAATTAGCAACTGAAAGAAATAAAAATTAAATCTTATGCAGAAAATTGTGTTCGTTAATAAATATATTTATTTATTTAACTGTCAAACAGAAAATATCCAATTAAATGACAGTACAAAGGACAAAATACTACAGTATAAAGGACAATATATACAATACCTACAACAATACATACAACATAAAAAAGACAAACATTTAAATAGAGAAATGGGCAATTAATAGTAGTAATGGATATTAGAATAATGGATATTACGTGAACGCTACTGTACATCGTAGTTCTCATTAGAGTTCTCTCCGACACTTAAGCTTTCGAGCTGCGATAATAAATAGTAAATATTGTGACGGTCCCTAAAAAATTCAGAAAAGAAGCTAGAGGAGGCGAAGTGCTCGAGCATGCGCAGTAATCCCTTCCATTGGAGGAAAAAGTGGCGCCACTTTTCCATGCGACTGGACGCCATGTTTGTATGTGTATATATTTATCGTCGGCTTACAGGAGAAAGGCACTAAATCACTTCTGGCTCAAATACTTTGTACGAGGTTTTGCCAAATTTGACGATAGGAAATCCAGGGTTCTCACGGGTTAGGGAATACCTGGAAAAGTCAGGGAAAATGAGGAAGTTGCATGATTTTTTTTATTTTTTTAATCGATCCTTCTTGCAAAAATAAGCAACTACCCAAAATTTGAGGCCGATCGAGACATTTTTTCATTGGCAAAAAAATTAACAAAAATCCCCTTTTTATTGCCCGCAAAAACGCCAAGAGTTTGGATGTGACGTCATTTTATACTAAACATTGTTGTAAAGCAATGGAGTTGATGGTATTATTGTTGACGTCATCTTATAGTTTAAACAATAAACATTTTCAGTCACGTGTTTTTTTCTCGACTTTTAAATTAAAATATTTAATTACCTGTACATTGAAAAACTGACTAGATATTTCATTTTACCATACAAAAAACCATACGGAACACTTGTTTGTTTTTGAAAATCTGACACATGCAACTTCCTTATTGCTAATTTTGGCCATAAACCTGGAAAATCTTAAAAAATACTTGGAAAGTGAAAATTTTTAATGTTTGCATGTCAATTTTGGCTCTAGTATGTGAAAAATAATAAATTTATTGAAAATTATGTGTTCAAAAATGCAAGAAGTATCCGAAAAATGCCGTAAATTGCTAGTTTTTTACCAAAAAATCTTAAAAATTGACCTGGAAAAGTCAGGGAATTTTATTTCTGAAATTGAGTGGGAATCCTGAAAATCGCTTTCTTTTGTGCCATTCCAATTGAAAAACCTACAGGTTTCGAAATTTGGGGAAGGATGGTTCAGAGTTTTCTCATTTGTTGGTGATGTTCTACCACTTTCAAAAGATTCACTAAAAGTGACTTTGTGCCTTTCGCTTGTAAGAAAACGATATACTGTATTTTGCTTTTGACTGTGTGTGTATTATTTTTATTTTGTTCATGGTATAAAAAATTATGTATTAATTTATTGTTACACTTGGAAGGGCTTGTGCCCGTAGTGGACAATATTTGTAATTGTTTCTTCTTTTGTTTTTTGTAATTAAAATTATTATTATGTCTATATACGTTTTTGTAATTTTTTAGTATGTCTAAATTTATTTCAAAAATAATAAGCCTTAAAAAACTTGGTCGGTTTTGGACAGATAACAAATTTTTAAAAAATTCTAAGTACAGAGAATAAATCTACAATAATCTACCAATTTCAAAATTATATAAATTTACTTTTTTTCCTCAAGTTATAATTTCTTTTTGTAACTACAAGAAAGATTCAGAAGTGGTACAAGCGCCTCTTTAAAATGGAGGTTAATGGTCAAGGATGTCTCTTATTGATATACTAATATAACTTGCATAAATGTGATTCTTCCGCCAATTTCCTTTGCAAAATTAAAATCCGACAATTTGATTTGCAAAACTGAAATTCTACTTTCTTATTTTCCAATCGTTTTATACTGAAAACTGGCCTAGTACTAAATTTTAAGAAAAATCGAAAAAAAGAATTAAAAATTATCGAGGTAATATGAAAATTAGTTAAGATTTAAACTAAAAAATATGAATCTAGCATATCGAATCCTAGATTTCGGGCCATACCTTGTCTTGGGTCATGCGTCATAAAAACTCAACCAATCTAGATCTTGGGAAGTAGAAGCCGATAGACCCCTCTTCTTAAAATGAAGAAAAATTTATGTGCCATCGAATTTTTTTTAGTATTTTCCGGCAATTTTTTGTCTTTGTAATCACATGTATGAACTTGTGATTGATTTTCATAAATTACACTGGGGAAAATTTTTACCATTATTTCTGTTGAGTTTGATTTTTTTTGCTGTTTTAGAGTTTAATGGGCACACGTATTACAAAACTGTTGTCAGTTTTCTTCTACCACGTCAACTTTTTAAGATACAGGGTATCCCCAAAATAAGCATAACAAGCAAAATAAATTACTTTGAATTTGATTTTCAGGGTCAAATAAACCATTACTTTAGTCTATTTACACCCGAGAGGACAAGAAAGGTTGAAGTTTCTAAAATATGAAAATTTGTAGCAAATGGATAGGTTTGAGAGGTAATTGCCCCCTAAAATGTTAAAAACCAACGTTAAAAAGAATAGGTCTTAACCAGAGATAATTTTAACGCCTTGAAAATGGGAAATACGCTTTAAAAAACTTGCCAGGAGTATTTTCACGCTTTTAATTTTCAACAAAGGTTTAGCTTAAAAAATGCATGGAGCCCTACCGAAAACAACTAATGTATTTTTATAGAAAATGTGTATCTGTATCTAGTTTATGTTATTTCCGTATTTCACTCCTCCAAAAAAATCCTAGGAATAACACTTAACGCCCCAAGGACCCAAATTTAACGAAAATAGGCAGCAATGATTTTTACTTGCGAATGAGGGTTAGCATTGCTGAAGCACCTACAGAAGGGTTTGCGCGCCTAAGAAATTAATTATTTTCATGCTTTGAAAAGTTAAAAAAAAATTACGTTTTTCTTAAATGTCACATTTAAACTTTTTATTTATTAAGATATTGTGTTTAATTTATTAAGAGAAAAATATATATTTAAATGCACCATAAAAACCAATAAATTTTAACTGCTTTTTAACTCATTAAGAACCAAATAGTATTTAAATCTGCATTAAAAAATTATTTGTGTGGGTTTTATACTTAGGAAAGAAACTCATTGGGTTTTTGTTGTAAAAAAATTTGTTTGGTTTTTAATTCATTGAGAATAAATTTGAATGCACCATCGAAACCAATTATTTTATTAACTCGTTAAGCAACAGGATATTGAAATATGCATTATTAATAGTCCAAGAAAGTTGGCTCAAAAAAGCGGTTGAGGTGGAACAAATTGTAAAAGAATGTTTGATGGGTGATTCTTATAGGAAATTTTCCGTAGAAAACGATGGTGAAACGTATACCAAAATTAACCTCGTCCTTTAGCCAATATGGCGGATTTTCCAAAATGGCGGACAATCGTTTTTAACTTATAACTTCCTAAAAAATGTTAATAAAATTATAAATTTTGCAGTAAATGATTAGAATTTAGTAGCAAAAACAATGGGACACTGTTTTTTTCTCTTACGATTTGTCATTTATCCAATATGGCGGATTTTCCAAAATGGCGTCCACTAATGTTTATAATAAAAAAAATTATGATGATAAATTCGTAATTTTTTCAGGATATGGTAAGAATTAAGTCATAATAATATTCATATCAATTTCCTTTCCTCAATGTATCAAATATGGCTGATTTTTCAAAATGGCGGACAATCGTGTTTTACTAATATGCTAAAATTCGTTAATAAAATAAAACTTTTGCTGTAAATGATTAGAATTTAGTAGCAAAAATAATGTGGAACTGTTTTTTGTCTCTTACGATAAGTCATTTATCCAATATGGCGGATTTTCCAAAATGGCGTCCACCTAATGTTTAAAATAAATAAATTATGATAATTAATTCGTAATTTTTACAGGATATGGTAAACATTAAGTCATAATAATATTCATATCAGTTTCCTCCCCCTCAATGTATCAAATATGGAGGATTTTCCAAAATGGTGGCCACATATTTAGATCCTTTTTATTTTTAACGTTTTTACATATAAATTTTATTTTGGCATAACATAAGTATTTATATATTAAATTACCTATAAAATAGTATATTAACCAAAATTTTGCGATACATAGAAATAATTTCCAAAAAGACGGCCCCATATTTCAAACTTAGTGGTAAATGGTAATTTTTGAATTTCTACCTACCTTAAACATTATTTACCAGTAAATTTTAGTAAAATATAAGTATTCTGCTTATATTTTACCAAATAACATTTAATATTTCTAATTATTAAGAAAAAAAATTAAAAAGGCTCTAAATAAGTGGCCGCCATTTTGGAAAATCCGCCATATTTGATACATTGAGGACAGGAAACTGATATGAATATTATACTGACTTAATTTTAACTATATCCTGAAAAAATTACGAATTTAATATCATAATTTATGTATTTTAATCATTAGGTGGACGCCATTTTGGAAAATCCGCCATATTGGATAAATGACTTATCATAAGAGACAAAAAACAGTTCCACATTATTTTTGCTACTAAATTCTAATAATTTACAGTAAAAGTTTTATTTTATTAACGAATTTTAGCATATTAGTAAAACACGATTGTCCGCCATTTTGAAAAATCCGCCATATTTGATACATTGAGGAAAGGAAATTGATATGAATATTATTATGACTTAATTCTTACCATATCCTGAAAAAATTACGAATTTATCATCATAATTTTTTTTATTATAAACATTAGTGGACGCCATTTTGGAAAATCCGCCATATTGGATAAATGACAAATCGTAAGAGAAAAAAAACAGTGTCCCATTGTTTTTGCTACTAAATTCTAATCATTTACTGCAAAATTTATAATTTTATTAACATTTTTTAGGAAGTTATAAGTTAAAAACGATTGTCCGCCATTTTGGAAAATCCGCCATATTGGCTAAAGGACGAGGTTAATTTTGGTATACGTTTCACCATCGTTTTCTAAGGAAAATTTCCTATAAGAATCACCCATCAAACTTTCTTTTACAATTTGTTCCACCTCAACCCTTAACTTTCTTGGACTATAAAGCCAGTTGGGGTTTATGCTTTGGAAAGAAACTATCAAGGTTGTTAAGTATTTAAATACTTAGTAACGGAAATACTTTTTAAATACTTTAAAAGTATTTAGTTACATTCGTTACTTTTTCAGTATCGAACTGGTATTTAACTACAAAAATTTAAAAGTAACTCATATCCTTGTTACTTAAGTACCTATGCTGTACTTCAGTTACTTTCTAAACCCAGAATTTAAAAAAAAACGCAATCCAAACATTGGAGATGGGAACAAAACACAAAACACTTCTTCCTGCTTTCGCATCACCCGAAGGGAAAAAGCATCCCCGGCGGTGGCCGACCACCCGAATCGCTGACAAGTGACAATCCTTTTAAGAATATTTATTACCCCCCTGTGTTAAAGAAAGTGCCGTTTTTGTTTCACCCACCCTTGGGGGGTCACCAGGAGCCGGCGAGTGTCTTTGGGGGTCCACCTCGCAAGGTCGAATTGCTCGAGATCGAAAAGCCGATAGGACACCCTTTTATGGCCAATTATTGTTCGTAGTTCCTTGTTTTTCCACGAACCAAAGAGAGGGGGGACATTTTTACCGACAGATCAAATTTTACGAGAAGATGTCATTCAGTCGCTTTTTTGTTGTGCTCTCCGAAAGGCTGTTGGTCTACTACTATTCGACGCGGCCGTTTTGGCACGTGGACGATATTCGGCTTGAGAAATAAAATGAAATTAAATAGAACCTTTTCAAAATCATTCTAAAAAATTAGACAAATATTTTTTCTGTCTCGCGCCGAATCGTCCCATTCCGTTCCTGCTTCCCGGATTACCATTGTTTGTTGGAAGTATAATGTTCACAAAAAGAGGTAGGTTTTTTAATAATTTTTTAAAAAAAGTAGTAAGGGAATTGACGATTTATATTCGCTTTGTATTTTTATCTAGATAATTACAATTGATTTTTATGTTTTGATATTTGTATGACATGTAGCTTAAAACTTTTGCTTAAACGCCCACTTTTGCCCAAAAGGATTAAAAGCCGTTTTTTAAAAACTTTTTACTCTAATTCAATTCAAGCCTTTGTGTAGTATATTCTTACAAGATTCTATAAAAAATTCACTTAAAAGTTTATTATATCATTCTTTCTTTCTCACTTTCTTGAAGAAAAACTAAAAGTAATAAAAGAGTTACTGACTTAAATAACTTTTTTAATTTTTTAAAAATGACCGAAATAATTTTCTGTTTAATATGAATATTCCATTTGAATTGAAAAAAAGAGGCAAAATATCAATTAAAAGATTAATTTCAAAAATTTGATAACCTAAGAAATTAAAACATCGCTAAAGCATACAAGACAATAATAATATAAAGTATTAATAATATAAATGCTTCAATTTTTAAATTAAATTAAATTTCCAAAGGAAGAGTGGGGAAAGAAAATGAAAAACTTTTTTACTAGCTTATGAAAATAATTATTTTATTAAAAATTGGATAGTAATGAAAGGTAAGGAGGAGACCATTATCTTTACAAACTTTCAAGTGTTTAAAGTAAAGTAAAAGTAACCTTAAATTTTTTTTTGAGTTAAATGCAACTTCTTTTTTTAAAAGCTTTAGCAATTTACTGTAGAAACTTACGTTAGCAATCTATAATTAAATTTCCTTTAATTTTAAATACAGGGTGATTCTGAAATGGACCGCCTAACTTCGAGGGGTGATAGTACACATCAAGACGAACAAGAATTGATACGGAAAGGGGGGTCGCAGTTACACTGTTAAAGAGCTAGGACCTAATGTAGTGCGAGAGCGTTACAAAAGGACGTTTTGCCAAGGCCCGTTTAACGAAAAAAAAAAAACATAATGAAATGAAAAAAATTATTGCATGAGGTACAGAAGTATCCGTACTACTTACATCATAAATTTGATAGAAATTGAACCACTTTCTAAACCGCGGAGTTAGTTTCAAAAGTGCAATATTAATCTTTTAGTCAAAGAATCACATTCCTTAATGGTACTTAGAAAAATGGTGATCGGGGAAGGAATTTTCAATGATCGTAACATGGATCATTGAAACTGTTTGATCATTGAAAATTCCTTCCCCGATCATCATTTTTCTAAATACCATTAATGGAACTCCATTGTTTGACTAAGAGCACGTTTTAAAACTCACCCCACGGTTTAGAAAGTGGTCCAATTTCTATCAAATTTTTGATGTAAGTAATACGGATACTGCTGTACCTCATGCAATAAATTTTTTCATTTCATAATGTTTTTTTTCGTTAAACGGGCCTTGGCAAAACGTCCTTTTGTAACGCTCTCGCACTACATTAGGACCTAGCTCTTTAACGGTGTAACTGCGACCCCCCTTTCTATACCAATTCTTGTTCGTCTTGATGAGTACTATCACCCCTCAAAGTTTGGCGGTCCATTTCAGAATCACCCTGTATTATGGTTTAAATTATTAACTTATTATGTAGTCGAAAATTCAAAAATTTGGAGTATCGATTGCGTCCACCTTCTTCCTGTTGAATAGACATCGTTCTCTCAATTAAGTTTTAGTTAAAATATTAAAATTTCATTTTATTATTAAAATTATATTTCAATTTTTTAAAAATAATTAAAATAAATTTTATTAATTAAAATTAATTTTGAAATGAATTCATTTTATGAAGTATTAGTTTAAATTTTATTTAAATTTTTAATTTGTTTTATTAAATTTTATTTTTTTTTAAATTTATTTTAAATTTTTTAAATTTAAATTTTGCTGGTAAAGTAACTGAAGGTAGTCTTAAATACTCTTCATATACTCTATTTGTTCTCTATTTAGTTACTTTTTTCGGGTATTTGTACTTAATACTTAGTTACTTTTTCTGAAATACTTGTATTTGTACTCAAATACTATTTCAAAGTAACTTTAACAACCTTGGAAACTATTGGGATTTCTTATAAGAAACCTTGAGGGTTTAATTAAAAATTTAATAATTATTAATTTGCCTGTTTTATGTTTCAAGTTGAGCTAAATATTTATATGTTTAATCGTTTTTATAAGTTAGTTCGCTTTTCTAATATAAATTTATCAATGGATAGTCTAAAAATTAAATGAATGGCCACTTTGAAGAAGGGAATAAGTTCAAAAACCAAGTTTTGAGGAAATCGAAGAAAAAACTATAAGTAATGGAATTTTCATTGTTTAACCATTAAATTTTTACTGGAATTTCAGAACCTTAGGGGCCATTCATTAATTACGTAATGGTTCCGAGGGGGAGGGGCGTTGGAAAAATCCCTACATACCCTTACTTGGGGGGTCAAACCCACTCTTACGTAAGATTAAGATGATAAGATTAGATTAAGAGTTAATATAAATAAATTCCAATTATTCTATTCAAATTACTATTGAATAACCCCAGTAAAACTTTAAAAACTTTCTTTTAAATCTCTACTGATAAATGCTATTCCAAAGACTAGAGATAATATAATGGTAATATGTAGTTGACAGCAAGAATATTACTTATCTGTTGAAAAATAAAAATCTTTGATTTACGTCAAACTGAGAGTTTTATTGTAAAATGATCCTTTTCAAATATTTTATTATTTTGAAAAAACGAAATGGAATCTTACGTAAGAATAGGGGGGAGCGGCTTGAAAAATCTTACGTACCCTTACATGGGGGAGGGGTGGTCAAAAATTGCCAAAATCATCCTTACGTAATTAATGAATGGCCCCTTATGTAAAAAGCAGCAATCACCAAATCAAATGTTTTTTTTATTTCCAATGGGCGGGTACTACTGGACATTATCCATTTACCACTGAAATGCCCTAAGAAGTACCTACTTAGCGTTACCCAGCGAGCACCTGTAGACCGAAGCCACGGAGGTGAGGTACTGTTACCCGCGCCACACACACACATTCACTTGCACAACCCCTTTTTACAGGGGGCCACATTCATTCATCATACAAGGACAGAAATTAACATCCATGCCAAACGGGGATTCAAACCCCGGACGTACGGCTTCGCAGTCAGATACGCTAACCAATCGGCCAGCACGTCGGCAATCAAATGTAAAATCATTAAAAAATATTTTACGGTTAAAAATAGTCGAATCTTAAAAAACCGTTAAATTGACATTTAAATAACATTTCTGCTTAATTCACACCACAAAAGAGAGAAATACAAAAATTAAGACCAATAAAATTCAAAATAATACTGAAACTGAGTCATTAAAACAGTATCAATAGAGTATAAGGTGTCACTCGATTAAGAAAATGTCCTTTCCCTATCAAACATTGGAAAAGATTGTCGGAAATGCAACCATAATGATTTAGGGGTTTTTTATAAGCGTCCAGACTTTTTAGGATGGATTAAAACCAGCAAAATCGTTCGATTACGACCTTAAAGACTTCAGTCAGTATAGTTTACGTCGGAAATACAATATTGGGTTATGAGCTTGTCTACTGTATCTTTTAGGTCTAATAATAATTAACTAACTGTTACAAAAACAGGTTCAATTAAAATAAATCGTGTGTAATATCGGAGAAGCAAAAATCACATTCCATTTGGTCATTAAATGCTTGGGATGAGCAACCCCAGAAACCAATCATTTCAGCTACCGTGTGTAAAGTTATGGGTATCAGTATTGTTTTCTATATGACGTCATCTGGTTTGGCAGTTAATTGTTAACCGTAAGAGCAGAACAGTTTTGTTGTTAAATACAATCCGTTAAAGCCTGTAATTCCCAGAGTGACGTCAGAGCGTATACCTTCCGTGATAAAAATGGTCCGATCGTCAGACATTGCGTTTTAAGGAATTGCCACTCCAGTTGGTCTACTGTCCCAGGTGAGGGATTGTTCATGTTTGAATATTTCGTACTGTATGATGTCTTTTTGCGGTACAGCTTTAGAAAGAGTCCTTCAGACGCCATGTTTACCAACAGCTCAAATGATGACGACACTTGATCATCTTGCTGTGGTTTCTGGGAGACTCTTTTTAAAGTTGTCCCGCTATTTTTAAAAGCCGCGTTTCGTAATTATGTGCCGAGTGCATTTTAGTCGGTTTTCTTGCAGTAGTATGTGATCTACCAGATTGACTACCAGTTAACTGGATTTAGAGCAGTTGTGGCGACACAGAAACGCGTGTTTTTTTTAATCTTAATGAAATGACTATCGCAATATTTTAATTTTTCATATTGGATGGCGGGGGCCTTTTTTTAATGTGTTGTGTTTTTTGATTATAAGTCAAGAGCCGTTTAGTTTTTACGCAGATTTTTATGTTGTTGTTGCTTATCCTCACATCTGACATTTGTCAGATCAACTCCATCAAGTTGTTGACCGCCAAAAAGTCAATAACCATGAGAGGGTCAGATATTAAGTCCTCTTTGGAAAGTCCGATGCATCCAAGGATGTGTTCCGGTTATAAGTTGTATTCGTAATGATGCAGCTAGAATCTACACCGATGGTAGTCGTACTGATGATCGAACTGGAATCGGTGTTTTTATCAAGACCCCTCACCTTGAGACTACATTGAAGCAGCATAACCCAGACACTTGCTCAGTTTTTAGGAGTGAGTTAATTGCGATAAATTTAGGGCTTGAGGCTATCAAATCATCAGAAAGTGAGTTTAGCGATCTTTGGATCTTGTCGGATAGCCGCAGTGCAGATTTTTATAAATATAAGTAGAAACATCAAAATTGAGACTGATTTTATTCCTGGTCTCAACCTACAAAACACATGCTTCTTATTGCTTCCGTAAATGCCCTGATGCTTTGTTAGGTAATTGCTTATATGGTCCTACCGCCACCAGAAAAACTTTTGTCACCATACAGTATTTAAAATGAGATGTTAGTTGTATATCCCTTAATTTCATACAAAAAGTAACCCTTTTAGTTTCATTTTTTGATTTTACTTTCAATGCTATCAAAATAAAAATAAATTCATTTCATTACTGTGTGGAAAAAATTCAGACAACACCTGCAATGAGGTATTTGCATGAGTGAGGGATTTGCTTGATTTTATACTTTTTTGATACATTTTGGTTTAAAACTCGCAAATTTCTGATTTTTAAGTTCAAAAATGTGTTTTAAATAATTTAATATTCAATTTTATTTTTGCCAAAACGTCAGAAAAGTCACATTATCAGAAAACGGGCTTCTATTGGATGTGACCTCACAGCGCATGATTTGTGATTCGAAAGTGTTTTCGCGCCCAAACAAAAAACGAAATTTCAAAAATTTATATCCCAGAACTTAGGCTACGAAAATACTTGATGTAAACGTCATTCTTCATGGTTTTTTTATCTACTATTTTAATAAAAATTTAATCTCAAAACGTGAGAATACCTCATTGACTGTGAGTTGCTGTGAGTAGAACAACCCATGGAAGCATGGGCGTAGCCAGGGTTCAACTTGGGGGGCAAGCAGGGTCGACTTTTTTTTATGTTTGTTGAGATCAATTTTAAAGCCCTGTGAGAGAGACCCGTCAATTTTCAACAGTGGGTCTGGGGGTCCTCCCCAGAAAATTTTTGGAAATATGCCCTAAGAACATGGTTTTAAATTGTTTTTTGGCACACGTAAACCCAAATTTTGACATACATTTTAGGTAGAATTTTGATTTTAATGAATTTATTATAAAAAGTTTGAATAATAAAGGTTTAAATACTGAAGGGGGGTCTGGGGGCTCTCCCCCAGAAAAATTTTGAAAATTTGACCCTAAAATACTGGTTTTTAACTTAACTAACAGTAAAAGTTAATTACTCGGGACTTAGGGGGGGGGGGGGGCAGCTGCCCCTCCCTGCCCCCCCTTGGCTACGCCCATGCATGGAAGGAAGCTTCCGTATATCTTGCTCACAGGGGGAGGAATGAAGTAACTGGAAAGCCGCCGCCGTACAATGGCTACCAAAAGAGAGTTTTTAAACATTTGAGGCTTACGGGGAGCAAACACATTTCTTTTTTTTTCCATTAAAGAAATAAAAATATTGCTTCGTCACTTTAAAATTTTAAAAGCTCGACGTATGGAAAGTGTTTCTAGCGATCAGTGGCGGATCCAGGGGGTACTCTGGAAAGAGCCCCCCCCTTGGAGACCCAAAAAGGTTCTCAAAATGAGTAAAAACCAAACTTTTACAGGTCCAATTTCAAAATTTTTTCTGGGGGAGGACCCCCATACCCCCCATTAGTATCAAAATGGGGTATTCAGTGTTTATTAGGAAATCCCCAAATTTTTGACATTTTGGGTCAAAAAGTAAAGGTGTTAAAGTATTTACGTTGAAATCTCGTTTTTTACGTTGAATTCTCGATTTTGATCCTTACAACCATCAACCCCGCACGAGAATTCAACGTGAAAAACGAGATTTCAACATAAATTCGACGAACTTCAACCCCAAGTCCTGGCTTTATTTGGGGACCAAATGATATGAAAATTGGTTTTGGGGGGTTTTAGGGATTGCTCTTTCAGAATCTGGAATTATCTTTGATGTCGCCCATAGGAAAAACAAAAGTTGGTGCTTCGTTTAATACGTAGACGGCTCCCTAAGGACATAAACTATATTTTATTTTCAAGAAGAAGTTAAATCGTGAAAAATGAAACAAAAATTATCATCCTAACCCCAGTTGTTCGCTCATAATGTGAAATGTCTCACTTTTTTTCTGCGACTGTACCACAAGGGATCTTGTCTGGAAAAGTGCCCCCCTGAGCGATACAGTTATTTTATTTCACTCAATAAGGTTTAAAATACAAGTCACAAAGTATTACCCACTGATATCTAATTGTCAAAATCCTACACATGCATTTTAAAACCTAAAATAATCTAAATTAATTTAACCCCCTTTATATGTCCCGACGGGATTTGTAAGTCCCACTTCCCAATGTTCCAAATTCGTCCAATTTTTATCATGTAAGGCCAAATTTAGTTTAGGGGACATCCATAAATTACGTGAGGTGTTTTTTCCAAAATATGGACCCCCTCTCCCCCCTTGGTGAGATTTAGTGAGATTTTGCTGGACCCCCCTCCCTCCCACGTGAGATTTACTTACAACCTTTAAAAATAATTTACTATCCTATTCGTTTGCATTTTGTACTTCTCAGCACCTAAAACTTTTTCAATGTTAATGATGTGGGGGAAAAGGACAGTATGTTATAATCAGGTTTTCTTTATTTTGAAAATAATACTTAAAAAACAAAGAAAATCGTAAAATTTCTTACTTAAAAAGTTAACGTGAGATATTAGTCGACCCCCCCTCCCCCCTTGGTGAGATTTTTCCAAACCCCTCCACCCCCTTTTTGACCTCACGTAATTTATGGATGTCCCCTTACTTATAGTAGCAGTTACGTAAACTTGACATATTTTGGATGAGGGAAATAGTTTGGGGCATATACTTCGTAGAATAAAAATCCTAATTTTAAAAAAGGCATGAATTTAGAGGTGCGCATAATGCACATAATAATGCACGAAAACGGATTATATATTGGATTTTAATTTAGATTTTTCATATTTAGAACCCCAAAAATTATGTTATTATAAATTAAAATTAGCCATGGAACAATTTAAAAACAAACCTATATAAACAAATTCTTCCTGAAAAATTTTAGAAATTTTATACGTATCAAAAGTTAAGCTTGTTTTTCCTATTTTTATTCTTACTTGAAAAGGATCACTTTATCTATACGTTAATAGCTTTGTGTTTTAATATAACGTTAAATAACCCTTGGAAATTAATATAATTTTTTCCTTATTTTATTTTAATTAAAAATTTATTTTATTTACTGATATCTTGGATTACATTTTGCCAGTGCATAAATATATGTATGATTATTAATTTTAACCCCCCCCCGAAAATGTGTTAAATTAAAATTCGAAGTGTCTATATCCACGAAAGTTGACCCATGCTAAAGTATTAGCGAAATTCGTTGGAGTTGAGTTGTCACTTTCGTAGATTTAGACAGTGCCATTAAAATTAGCTAAGTATCCAGGAAAACAAAAATAAAATATCTAAAAAGAAATCCCATGGTTGGTCGGATAATTAAATAAATAGGTTAATCTGAGGTCGGATAATTAAGGTTATACAGTATAACCATAGCTAGATTAAAAAAAAGAATTTAATCTAATCCTAGAGAAGAAAAACCTTTCCATCATCGATTAAAGCTAAGGATATTCGTTTTCACTGTTTTAAAATTTAATCGATTAAAACTAACTGTAGAAACAAATCGGTTTTTTAAATCTTTGTTAGAACCGGAAAAAATTAAATAGCTTAATGTCTTTTTATTTTGTGGTGATTAGATCATCCAATAAAATCTAATTCAGTCAACCTGGATAATTAAAACTCTTTCCAAAAATCCAAAATGTCCAATGAACCTTTGACTCAAACTGAAATAAAAAACCGCATTTGAGACATAATAAAATTTGTTTTATGCCCCCATTTCAAAAATTATCACAAATTCATTTTTCTGGGAAAAAAAATATTAGCAGATGTGAACAGAGAATCTACAATTTCATCGGAGGCGAAATTCGAAATTTCTAACCATGATGAGGTCACGGGATTAAAACGATCCAATCAAAATAACGGAAGACTCAATTCTACGAGTCGAAGATATATCGTTTGCGTTTGGCAGCGGTTTCCCGCCACCTGGCCTTCTCCTCTTGATCGTCATTTTAATGCTGCTTGTGTACTCGTTCGGTGTTTGTAATTAGTTAGGTGTTTAGGTTATTAGGTGTTGGTTTTTAGTTCTTTAAAATTTTTATCGTGGAAAGTTTCATCCCGTGTTCGTCGTTCTTCAACGTTCATCTTGTTGCTGTTGTATCTTCACAGGAATCCAGGTAGGCGCTGTCGTTCTAAATTAATGCTTATTGGCAAAGCTTCGAAATTTAATATTTTAATTTATCATGTTTCATTGCATTATTTTATTGTGTTTCATGTGTTAGTTGTACTAGTATAGTAGTAGTTAGTAAGTTGTTTCCAAATGATTTAATGCAAGTCCTACTTTTATATATATCAGTACGATTTGTTGGATTTCTTTTGTAGTTGCATTTTTTAAAACTTCTTATAAAGTATCGCTGTTCATGCTCATTATAGTGATTGGATAAAAATGCTATTATTACGAGTGTAATCCTATTTTTTTGCATATATTTATATAACTGAGTGACGATAGGCTTTTATAAAACCTGTTGTTCTCAGTCTCCTTTAATTCTTCCCGCTCTCAAATTCAAAAATAGATAGTAGCAACGCGTATTTGTTGACTTCAGTAATTTTAGGTTTCTTTTTTAAATTAAGAACCACCGCTTCGAATGTTAAATTAATATTTTCTAATTTGTAACGTGCCAATTCATGCGTTTTTTTACTGTTTTTCGTGTGTTAGTTTTACTCGCATTTACGGCCATATTCACCGGTAACCTGACCGGCGGTCAGGTCAGGAAACCATGGTTACAGCCTCTGATTGGTGGAATTCAAATCAGAAATCCAAATTCCACCAATCAGAGGCTGTAACCATGGTTTCCTGACCTGACCGCCGGTCAGGTTACCGGTGAATATGGCCGTTAGTCAATAAATTATTTCCCAATTATTTAGTGCAGATTGTTGGATGTTGCATGCAATTGCACTGTAAATCCTATTTCATATTGTTGCATTTTATCTCTTCAAATGGGTTTATGAGGGGTTTATTTTTGTATCAACAAGGATTTGATGGATGTTGTTAGCTAAGATGCCTCATAGTGGGAATGTTGGAGAGTGTATAAAAAGTTTGAAAATTTCAATCTTAAATTTTGAGTTTCACTCAATTTGAGACAAATGGGGGAACAGCTTTAGAAAGTCCACCAGCTGCCATGTTTACCCACAGCAACATGAATGTTGTCAGCATTAACATTACTATTAGATCTTATAGTTTTCTTATAGCTTACTATTAGATCTATAATAGCAATCGACTAATTTTTATTATTTTAGTATCTAATACTAGTAATATTAATTGTTAGATCTATGATTGTCAGTCAAAATTGAATTGTGGGTAAACATGGCGGCTGGTGGACTCTTTCTAAAGCTGTACCCATCTGGGGTAGGGCTTTCCTTTGATTGTCCACTGGATTTCTGTCTGTCTGTCCATTGTGAAATGGAAAAATTCTTACTAAAAGTAAAAAGCTGACTGTCAAACTTTAAGGGGAACTATCAAAGTCATAAATAGCTTGGTTTTAAATACAGTAGGCTCCCCTTAATGTGATCACTATGAATCTTATCAATCGCATGTTTTTAAAATTGACCGACTTCTTCTTTGGTAGAGCCCCTGCTGGGTCTTGGCCTGCTGTACCAATTTATTCCAGGCAACTCTATTACACGCCCTTTTTTTCCAGTTGGTTATTTTCATTGTTCTAAGAACTTTATAAGAACATCATCCAACCATCTCATTTTGGGTCTCCCTCTAGGTCTATTTATTGCCCATTGGCTTCCAATTTAATGTATTTTCAACTCTATTTTGGTCATCCGATCTTTCAATGTGACCCAACCAAGCCAGTCTCTGTCCTTTAATAAAACTGGTTATAGTTTCATTTTTTACCAGGATATCCAATTCTCTGTTCTAATTTAGAATCCATTATCTTTCATAATCGGGCCGTAAATTTTTCTGAGAATTTTCCTATCAAAAATTTCCAAATTAACCGATTGCTCCCGTTAAATTAACCTTAATTACGTCTTTTTATATGATCGCTCAGTTTCGAGTTTCCTTTTTGAATATCGACTTTTACTAGCAAACATCTGTCCTTTCATCTGGCGTAGTTTTTGGTTTGAAAGTCAGTTGCATAGAGGGAATCCATGCTTGTGGTGAAGGCAGCTGCATGCACCGATGTTTTTTTTCCTCTTTTGTTTATTGGAACTCGGATTAAAATTTTAGTGGGGTAGATAAGAGGAAGCTGTGCGTATGAGAGAAAATCGGACAAAATCCATCGTTTTGATAGTTAGAAAAATAAGTCAATGAAAAAAATAATCAAAGAAACGACTATTTTATTTTTCTGTAATGACGATGCTCTTATTTACAGGCATGAGTTTCTTCCGCTGAATCGCGATGTTTTTTAGATGATGCTTTTAGTTTCATTTTGGTTATTTTTATGCAGATCACTTGAAATATGCATTCTATG
The DNA here is from genome assembly GCA_024610705.1 of Tetragnatha versicolor. Lineage (NCBI taxonomy): Eukaryota > Metazoa > Arthropoda > Arachnida > Araneae > Tetragnathidae > Tetragnatha > Tetragnatha versicolor. The sequence goes on from JANDEH010000093.1 coordinate 65,403, forward strand.
TCGTCGCCTTTGAATCAAAAACTACTATCTCTGAAAATTCACGCAGCTTAGTCGTTCATTCTGCTAGTTTTGTTGGCGGTTTTGGCGTTGTTAAAGGGTTGCTGCTATCCATTGATAATTCACTTCAGTCCTAGAAAGGAAAAATATTGAAACTTTAAATTTTAATAATTCTAAAACTAAATCGAATTTTTTAAAAAACGAAACAATATTTTTGTAAAAAATAATTGTATATGTGTTTAAAATATTGTACTTCTACCATGATCAGTTTTTCTTTTATAACGAAAAAAGAGTTCCAATTATTTCATTGGCTGCTGCGAAACGAGCTAGATTCAATGTTAATCTTGGCGGTCTGATATCGTAAGCAGGATGCCATATCAGGGGCAATATTTTCTTCATCTTAAAATCAAATAATACTGTCTTCTGGTCTGATAAGAAATATTTGGAATTGCAAGTGAGAAAGCTCATTTCATTGGTTCGTAAGCGTGACATCATCGAGCTGGCAAAGTGCCAAACCAATCAAATGAGCGCCTGCAACGATCTGAAGTAATTATTATTATTTTTTGTTTTAGTGGTATTTAATTGGTGGATTTTTTATGGGTAGTGGTTTGAATTGGCGTCTGATTTTAAGTAGCCAAGTATCGGGATCCCCGAAGTTTGCCGAACGGAGATATTAGGTCATCCCGAAAGTTTTGTCGCTCTTGGGAGCATCTGTATATAAGATATTTTTGACACTTTTCCATTATGTGATACCAATATATAACTTTATCTACCGTCAACTTGGCATCTTGGCTTGATTTTGGGAACTGATGGACAACTGGGCTTTCCTTAAATCTATGATAACATGTTACTTCATTTCTTTTCTGCTCAAAATTTTGCATTTTTCCTAAAGTTATGATTTTTAAATTAAAATTAACTGGCTACTTCCCTAAAACAATTAAAGTTTTAAGTATTTTTAACAAGTGTAGAAAATTTAACTTGGATTTGAATTTTTTCTGAGGCATCCGGAGAGTTGGATCACAATCATCCATATTAAATTGCTGGATTGCTACTCCTAACCCTCTATTAGGAAAGATCCAGATGATCATTTACAGGAATCTAGATCGCTGGAAATTCTACCGCCGCTCTACAAAAGTAGTATGAAATGAGTTTCAATTTATTTAAATCTTTATATATGACTTAAAATTAAAGTTAAATTACTTTGAATTTTAATTTTGAAAGTTTTCAATTAATGGCAACTTGAAGTAACCAAAATCTTTTTAATCGTAGAAACTAGGAAAGCTGGAAAAGTGAGCCAACAAAAAAAAGAGCCAAAATTCGCCAAATTGGCTTTAGATAGAAGTAGAAGTACTTTACTGGTTTACCGTAATGGAAAAGTACCAAAAAATACATTGTATACAGATGCTCCCAAGAGCGACAAAACTTTCGGGATGACCTAATAGTAGTGTTTGATTTTAAGGTGACGATGTATAGAGATATTAGTCTGGCTAATATTAATGACTAGTTTTATGCATGTTTAAAGTTATTAAAATATTAAAATCCCATCAAATATAACCCAGGTAAATTAAAATTTGTTCATTGTTAGAGTTATTTGTTTCACGCTAAAAATAATTGTATAAAATTTAGCTCTTGCACTTTTTCCATCTTTTTTCATCTTGGGACGCAAAATCATCCCTGTATTTATCTTTAATTTAGTTTCTAAGTTTGATTTTTAAGAAGGGCTCTCGAAAACATTAATCATTCAATTCGAAAAAAAAATGATCTTAGGATTCAAAACGCTTGTCTATTTTTACTTTAAAGTATTAAGTTTAAGTTATTTTTATTAAACTTTTAGGGCCGATATGAATTTAGTATTATTTGTCTGCGCTCGCTTGGCGGAGGGAAGAGGGGCAATCCAAGTTCGAGTAGGGGTGCAGGAAATCCAGGTTGCTGACTTGGCTACTTTTGCACCCCATTGGCAAAGGAGAGGGAAGGGAGGTGGAGTACTTTTTGGCGAGAAGTAACCAGTTTGGCGCGCTCTCTCCCTACCTATCCAACCCCAGGGAGAGAATGGCCTTCCCCGTTTGGGTTTACCATTCGTGCCAAGCGAGCACAGACAAATTTTACTACAGCACAGATTCCGCCTAAATTTTTTTTCAGGTTTTCTCTAATGTTTGCTTATGTTGAAATTTTGAACGACTTATTTAAAAATGCAAAATGCTTAAACTATTCCCATGTGAACTTGCGACTTCTTTGATCATATACTATGCACACTTACAGTATATTTTGAGTTGATTTAATTTAGTGTCCCTTTTCTCAATATTATTTTATTATTTATGATACTTTCAATAGAAAACACAACGCTAGATTTCAATTATCTTTTGGCCCACGGAAAAGTTATAGTGGCATAACCATTAAGGTTATACAATATACAGCCGTGATTGAGATTAATTTTAAGTTGGAAAATAGTATTTCTTAAGTTTTTCAAAAAAAAATACTGAAATCTTCCATTATACAACTCCTCATTTAAGGGAAACTTGGTGCCTTATCAAACAGAGCTTGTTGCATTTAACTTATGCAAGGTCAGTTGAAATTCAAAAGATTATTTAATCTTGTTTTTTATTTTGGGTAACGCTGCAAAATCATGCTCAATATGTACTAAGTATTCAAAAAACTATATAAAAGTTTTAATCAGATCTCGCTATTGATTAAATTATGGGACACAAGTCTGTAACAAAAATACTACTATATATTGCTATTTATTAATAATTTTTAGGTCGTATTTAAGGTCATAAAATGCATACTTTCCGCCTTCTGCTTTGGGGAGAGGGGGGCAGCATTCTCAGTAGGAAAAAAACGTCAATGACTGCAAAAATATATAAACTGCTCAGGCAGTGGAAGTTTTTCTGATTTTACACAAATCTTTTCCAACTTTAAAAAACTCATGCAGTTTCCGGCTTTAAAATCTATCAAAAACTATTTCCCGAATTTTCAACAATAAAAACATTTTGAAAGATTCTTTATAAGGGTATGCAAAAAGAATAGGAATTATTTATAACTTATATTTCATTTCAGTTAAAACCATTATAATTCTATGGCTTTTTCAAATGTAAATATTTTAGAGTAGATGAAACTAAGCATAGAAATTATTCTAGTTAAAAAGTCCATATTGTAACAGTCATTATTAAGGACAAAAAAGTTAAGAAAGAACTGATAAATAAAAAAATTCAACTAGCAAAATTTTGAAATTTCTCATAAGAAAATCTAGATTTCACACCATATTATGTTTGAATATTATATAAAAGACTTGACAGTATAGTATCTACATTTGAAAAATATTTATATAACAATAATAAATGACCTGTTATTCCAAAAAACAATCTACACACGTCATTGTAAAATAATATAATGTTTATAATTGGGGTATATATCGGAAATATGCAGTAATTTAATTGCACTCATGAATTAAAAAAGAATAAGCGTATGTAGCTGCTAACTAAAGATTTTATTTCTCGAGACTAAATTACAATAAATAGTAAAAATTATAAATACTATTGTGAAATAGGTGGGATTTTTTATTTTATGATTTATAAAAAGTCTGTACTGAGAACTTAGTTATTCACTTTTTTGTATAAGATTACTGAATATAAAAATAATAATTTACTTCTTAATCTACTTGAGACACTGTGAAGTAGATATCTGTAGGTTAATCTATAGAGACACTAACTGATATATTTTGGAAAAAAGCCTACAATTTTAATGAACGCTCTAATTTTTCATATATAACATTTTGTTGTTTGTGTATTTAACTTTGTGCATTTATAAATTATAATAATAATTCCTTTAAGAAATGGGATTAAACCTAAATCCCATGCCTCCTTATGGAGAGCTAAACAGTCTATGGACTGAAAACCTATCTACAGAGAGCAATTGATTGTATGGGGAACATTATTATAGGTCCATTTTCAAAATTTTAACAAACTATTGTCACTAAGGTTAGGCAAGAATGTTTCTTAAAAAAATACACACTTTTCATGACATGTGAGCATGAATTGTAGTCAAAATTTTAGGGAACTCTTAGGGACCAAACCTTTTCCATTGCTCCCTGTAGAATGTGCCAGTTGGGCACAACATATGTTTATCAACTCTGCTTTAAAGATTGATATTTGGTTTTAAAAAAAACTGCAATTATGCAGAGTATTTGATTATATTGAATGCATAGTTAACTTTGTGTATTAATTAATTCCTTTAAGAAATGGGATAAAACCTAAATCCCATGCCTCCTTATGGAGAGCTATAAACAGTCTATGGACTGAAAACCTATCTACAGAGAGTAATTGATTGTATGGGGAACATTATTATAGGTCCATTTTCAAAATTTTAACAAACTATTGTCACTAAGGTTAGGCGAGAATGTTTCTTAAAAATACACACTTTTCTTGCCATGTGAGCATGAATTGTAGTCGAAATTTTAGGGAACTCTTAGCAGGACCAAACCTTTTCTATTGCTCCCTGTAGAATGTGCCAGTTGGGCACAAAATATGTTAATCAACTCTGCTTTAAAGATTGATATTTGGTTTAAAAAAAAAACCTGCAATTATGCAGAGTATTTGATTATATTGAATGCATAGTTAACTTTGTGTATTAATTAATTCCTTTAAGAAATGGGATAAAACCTAAATCCCATGCCTCCTTATGGAGAGCTATAAACAGTCTATGGACTGAAAACCTATCTACAGAGAGCAATTGATTGTATGGGGAACATTATTATAGGTCCATTTTCAAAATTTTAACAAACTATTGTCACTAAGGTTAGGCAAGAATGTTTCTTAAAAAAATACACACTTTTCATGACATGTGAGCATGAATTGTAGTCAAAATTTTAGGGAACTCTTAGGGACCAAACCTTTTCCATTGCTCCCTGTAGAATGTGCCAGTTGGGCACAACATATGTTTATCAACTCTGCTTTAAAGATTGATATTTGGTTTTAAAAAAAACTGCAATTATGCAGAGTATTTGATTATATTGAATGCATAGTTAACTTTGTGTATTAATTAATTCCTTTAAGAAATGGGATAAAACCTAAATCCCATGCCTCCTTATGGAGAGCTATAAACAGTCTATGGACTGAAAACCTATCTACAGAGAGCAATTGATTGTATGGGGAACATTATTATAGGTCCATTTTCAAAATTTTAACAAACTATTGTCACTAAGGTTAGGCGAGAATGTTTCTTAAAAATACACACTTTTCTTGCCATGTGAGCATGAATTGTAGTCGAAATTTTAGGGAACTCTTAGCAGGACCAAACCTTTTCTATTGCTCCCTGTAGAATGTGCCAGTTGGGCACAAAATATGTTAATCAACTCTGCTTTAAAGATTGATATTTGGTTTAAAAAAAAACCTGCAATTATGCAGAGTATTTGATTATATTGAATGCATAGTTAACTTTGTGTATTAATTAATTCCTTTAAGAAATGGGATAAAACCTAAATCCCATGCCTCCTTATGGAGAGCTATAAACAGTCTATGGACTGAAAACCTATCTACAGAGAGCAATTGATTGTATGGGGAACATTATTATAGGTCCATTTTCAAAATTTTAACAAACTATTGTCACTAAGGTTAGGCGAGAATGTTTCTTAAAAATACACACTTTTCTTGCCATGTGAGCATGAATTGTAGTCGAAATTTTAGGGAACTCTTAGCAGGACCAAACATTTTCTATTGCTCCCTGTAGAATCTGCTAGTTGGGCACAAAATATGTTTATCCACTCTGCTTTAAAGATTGATATTTGATTTAAAAAAAACTGCAATTATGCAGAGTATTTGATTTTATTGAATGAATATTTAACTTTGTGTATTTATTAATTCCTTTAAGAAATGGGATTAAACCTAAATCCCATGCCTCCTTATGGAGAGCTAAACAGTCTATGGACTGAAAACCTATCTACAGAGAGCAATTGATTGTATGGGGAACATTATTATTGGTCCATTTTCAAAATTTTAACAAACTATTGTCACTATGGTTAGGCGAGAATGTTTCTTAAAAAAATACACACTTTTCATGACATGTGAGCATGAATTGTAGTCAAAATTTTAGGGAACTCTTAGGGACCAAACCTTTTCCATTGCTCCCTGTAGAATGTGCCAGTTGGGCACAACATATGTTTATCAACTCTGCTTTAAAGATTGATATTTGGTTTTAAAAAAAACTGCAATTATGCAGAGTATTTGATTATATTGAATGCATAGTTAACTTTGTGTATTAATTAATTCCTTTAAGAAATGGGATAAAACCTAAATCCCATGCCTCCTTATGGAGAGCTATAAACAGTCTATGGACTGAAAACCTATCTACAGAGAGTAATTGATTGTATGGGGAACATTATTATAGGTCCATTTTCAAAATTTTAACAAACTATTGTCACTAAGGTTAGGCGAGAATGTTTCTTAAAAATACACACTTTTCTTGCCATGTGAGCATGAATTGTAGTCGAAATTTTAGGGAACTCTTAGCAGGACCAAACCTTTTCTATTGCTCCCTGTAGAATGTGCCAGTTGGGCACAAAATATGTTAATCAACTCTGCTTTAAAGATTGATATTTGGTTTAAAAAAAAACTGCAATTATGCAGAGTATTTGATTATATTGAATGCATAGTTAACTTTGTGTATTAATTAATTACTTTAAGAAATGGGATAAAACCTAAATCCCATGCCTCCTTATGGAGAGCTATAAACAGTCTATGGACTGAAAACCTATCTACAGAGAGCAATTGATTGTATGGGGAACATTATTATAGGTCCATTTTCAAAATTTTAACAAACTATTGTCACTAAGGTTAGGCGAGAATGTTTCTTAAAAATACACACTTTTCTTGCCATGTGAGCATGAATTGTAGTCGAAATTTTAGGGAACTCTTAGCAGGACCAAACCTTTTCTATTGCTCCCTGTAGAATGTGCCAGTTGGGCACAAAATATGTTAATCAACTCTGCTTTAAAGATTGATATTTGGTTTTAAAAAAAACTGCAATTATGCAGAGTATTTGATTATATTGAATGAATATTTAACTTTGTGTATTTATTAATTCCTTTAAGAAATGGGATTAAACCTAAATCCCATGCCTCCTTATGGAGAGCTAAACAGTCTATGGACTGAAAACCTATCTACAGAGAGCAATTGATTGTATGGGGAACATTATTATTGGTCTATTTTCAAAATTTTAACAAACTATTGTCACTAAGGTTAGGCGAGAATGTTTCTTAAAAATACACACTTTTCTTGCCATGTGAGCATGAATTGTAGTCGAAATTTTAGGGAACTCTTAGCAGGACCAAACATTTTCTATTGCTCCCTGTAAAATGTGCCAGTTGGGCACAAAATATGTTAATCAACTCTACTTTAAAGATTGATATTTGGTTTTAAAAAAAACTGCAATTATGCAGAGTATTTGATTATATTGAATGCATAGTTAACTTTGTGTATTAATTAATTCCTTTAAGAAATGGGATAAAACCTAAATCCCATGCCTCCTTATGGAGAGCTATAAACAGTCTATGGACTGAAAACCTATCTACAGAGAGCAATTGATTGTATGGGGAACATTATTATAGGTCCATTTTCAAAATTTTAACAAACTATTGTCACTAAGGTTGGGCAAGAATGTTTCTTAAAAAATACACACTTTTCTTGCCATGTGAGCATGAATTGTAGTCAAAATTTTAGGGAACTCTTAGGGACCAAACCTTTTCCATTGCTCCCTGTAGAATCTGCTAGTTGGGCACAAAATATGTTTATCCACTCTGCTTTAAAGATTGATATTTGATTTAAAAAAAACTGCAATTATGCAGAGTATTTGATTTTATTGAATGAATATTTAACTTTGTGTATTTATTAATTCCTTTAAGAAATGGGATTAAACCTAAATCCCATGCCTCCTTATGGAGAGCTAAACAGTCTATGGACTGAAAACCTATCTACAGAGAGCAATTGATTGTATGGGGAACATTATTATTGGTCCATTTTCAAAATTTTAACAAACTATTGTCACTATGGTTAGGCGAGAATGTTTCTTAAAAATACACACTTTTCATGGCATGTGAGCATGAATTGTAGTCAAAATTATTTGGAACTTCTAGCTAGACCAAACCTTTACCATTGCTCCATGTAGGATGTGCCTTCTATGCATAAATTCTCAAATACCTATAAACTATCTGTGCTTTAAAGAGAGATATTGTGTAAGACATTTTGTAACAAAAAACTGCTATTTTGCAGCGGTTTCAAATGCATCAAATTGCCTTTTATTTAATTTTTATTGAAATCACACTTATTAAAATATTGTGTCTTTTTGAGGAGAGGAAGAGCCCAGTAGTAATTTGACACCAGAGTTCATGCATATATGATATAATTAATTTTAATTTGTCAATTGTGTATTGTCTTCCCCAAGAAGTCGTCAAGTTGAAAAGAGCTGATGACTGCTTGATGAAGAATTTTCTGTTGAATATGAAACCCAATTTGGATGAATCTAATTTAAAAAATTTGAAATAAAACCCTTCTTTGCAGTTTGTAAGCAGAAAACACTTATTTTTATACATTTCATCATTGAGTTCTTATTTAATATAGATTTTATTGTTTTGTATTATAAAGGTATAAACCTTTAAAATAAATTATATCTGCAATAATGTAAGCAGGAAACGCTTTTAATTATAAATTTCCTAATTAAGGTTTCTATTTCTGTAATATTTAATTTGATATTTTGTATAGAGGTAAAATCTTATTTCTCCTTGTGGGGAAACTCTCATTAAAAAAGGAAAGAAATAAAAAAAGGAATTAAAATATTATGAAAAATAAAAAAGAAAGAAAAAAAAGAATTAAAAAAAAATAAAAGAATTTAAAAATAAATTGTTTAATTGAAATTGTTATTTTATTATGTAAAGGGGTAACACCCTATATTTCTCCTTGTGGTGAAACTTGCTTGAAAAAAAATTTATCTGCCATATTGTAAGCAGAAATAACTTTTTATTATAAATTTCATAATTAAGTTCTTTTGCAATATTAACTTTAATTTATAGCATTGTAAAGGGGTAACACCCTATTTCTGCTTGTGGAGAAACTGTTATTTGAAAAAAAAATGTGTCTCTGCCATATTGTAAGCAGAAATCACTTTTTATTATAAATTTCATAATTAAGTTCTTTTGCTATATATATATTTTAATTTATTGCATTGTAAAGGGTTAACACCCTATTTCTCCTTGTGGAGAAAATGTTATTTGAAAAAAAAAATGTGTCTCTGCCATATTGTAAGCAAAAATCACTTTTTATTATAAATTTCATATCTAAGTTCTTTTGTAATATTAATTTATTGCATTGTAAAGGGGTAACACCCTATTTCTCCTTGTGGAGAAACTGTTATTTGAAAAAAAATGTGTCTCTGCCATATTGTAAGCAGAAATCACTTTTTATTATAAATTTCATAATTAAGTTCTTTTGCAATATTAACTTTAATTTATAGCATTGTAAAGGGGTAACACTCTATTTCTGCTTGTGGAGAAACTGTTATTTGAAAAAAAAATGTGTCTCTGCCATATTGTAAGCAGAAATCACTTTTTATTATAAATTTCATAATTAAGTTCTTTTGCTATATATATATTTTAATTTATTGCATTGTAAAGGGTTAACACCCTATTTCTCCTTGTGGAGAAAATGTTATTTGAAAAAAAATGTGTCTCTGCCATATTGTAAGCAGAAATCACTTTTTATTATAAATTTCATAATTAAGTTCTTTTGCTATATATATATTTTAATTTATTGCATTGTAAAGGGTTAACACCCTATTTCTCCTTGTGGAGAAACTGTTATTTGAAAAAAAATGTGTCTCTGCCATATTGTAAGCAGAAATCACTTTTTATTATAAATTTCATAATTAAGTTCTTTTGCAATATTAACTTTAATTTATAGCATTGTAAAGGGGTAACACTCTATTTCTGCTTGTGGAGAAACTGTTATTTGAAAAAAAAATGTGTCTCTGCCATATTGTAAGCAGAAATCACTTTTTATTATAAATTTCATAATTAAGTTCTTTTGCTATATATATATTTTAATTTATTGCATTGTAAAGGGTTAACACCCTATTTCTCCTTGTGGAGAAAATGTTATTTGAAAAAAAAAATGTGTCTCTGCCATATTGTAAGCAAAAATCACTTTTTATTATAAATTTCATATCTAAGTTCTTTTGTAATATTAATTTATTGCATTGTAAAGGGGTAACACCCTATTTCTCCTTGTGGAGAAACTGTTATTTGAAAAAAATGTGTCTCTGCCATATTGTAAGCAGAAATCACTTTTTATTATAAATTTCATATCTAAGTTCTTTTGTAATATTAATTTATTGCATTGTAAAGGGGTAACACCCTATTTCTCCTTGTGGAGAAACTGTTATTTGAAAAAAAATGTGTCTCTGCCATATTGTAAGCAAAAATCACTTTTTATTATAAATTTCATATCTAAGTTCTTTTGTAATATTAATTTATTGCATTGTAAAGGGGTAACACCCTATTTCTCCTTGTGGAGAAACTGTTATTTGAAAAAAAATGTGTCTCTGCCATATTGTAAGCAAAAATCACTTTTTATTATAAATTTCATATCTAAGTTCTTTTGTAATATTAATTTATTGCATTGTAAAGGGGTAACACCCTATTTCTCCTTGTGGAGAAACTGTTATTTGAAAAAAAAATGTGTCTCTGCCATATTGTAAGCAGAAATCACTTTTTATTATAAATTTCATATCTAAGTTCTTTTGTAATATTAATTTATTGCATTGTAAAGGGGTAACACCCTATTTCTCCTTGTGGAGAAACTGTTATTTGAAAAAAAATGTGTCTCTGCCATATTGTAAGCAAAAATCACTTTTTATTATAAATTTCATATCTAAGTTCTTTTGTAATATTAATTTATTGCATTGTAAAGGGGTAACACCCTATTTCTCCTTGTGGAGAAACTGTTATTTGAAAAAAAATGTGTCTCTGCCATATTGTAAGCAAAAATCACTTTTTATTATAAATTTCATATCTAAGTTCTTTTGTAATATTAATTTATTGCATTGTAAAGGGGTAACACCCTATTTCTCCTTGTGGAGAAACTGTTATTTGAAAAAAAATGTGTCTCTGCCATATTGTAAGCAGAAATTACTTTTTATTATAAATTTCATAATTAAGTTCTTTTGCAATATATATTTTAATTTATTGCATTGTAAAGGGGTAACACCCTATTTCTCCTTGTGGAGAAAATGTTATTTGAAAAAAAAATGTGTCTCTGCCATATCGTAAGGAGAAACCACTTTTTATTAAGTTCTTTTGTAATATTAATTTATTGCATTGTAAAGGGGTAACACCCTATTTCTCCTTGTGGAGAAACTGTTATTTGAAAAAAAATGTGTCTCTGCCATATTGTAAGCAAAAATCACTTTTTATTATAAATTTCATATCTAAGTTCTTTTGTAATATTAATTTATTGCATTGTAAAGGGGTAACACCCTATTTCTCCTTGTGGAGAAACTGTTATTTGAAAAAAAATGTGTCTCTGCCATATTGTAAGCAAAAATCACTTTTTATTATAAATTTCATATCTAAGTTCTTTTGTAATATTAATTTATTGCATTGTAAAGGGGTAACACCCTATTTCTCCTTGTGGAGAAACTGTTATTTGAAAAAAAATGTGTCTCTGCCATATTGTAAGCAAAAATCACTTTTTATTATAAATTTCATATCTAAGTTCTTTTGTAATATTAATTTATTGCATTGTAAAGGGGTAACACCCTATTTCTCCTTGTGGAGAAACTGTTATTTGAAAAAAAATGTGTCTCTGCCATATTGTAAGCAAAAATCACTTTTTATTATAAATTTCATATCTAAGTTCTTTTGTAATATTAATTTATTGCATTGTAAAGGGGTAACACCCTATTTCTCCTTGTGGAGAAACTGTTATTTGAAAAAAAATGTGTCTCTGCCATATTGTAAGCAGAAATTACTTTTTATTATAAATTTCATAATTAAGTTCTTTTGCAATATATATTTTAATTTATTGCATTGTAAAGGGGTAACACCCTATTTCTCCTTGTGGAGAAAATGTTATTTGAAAAAAAAATGTGTCTCTGCCATATCGTAAGGAGAAACCACTTTTTATTAAGTTCTTTTGTAATATTAATTTATTGCATTGTAAAGGGGAACACCCTATTTCTCCTTGTGGAGAAACTGTTATTTGAAAAAAAAATGTGTCTCTGCCATATTGTAAGCAGAAATCACTTTTTATTATACATTTCATAATTAAGTTCTTTTTAAATTTATTGTGAAGGGATAAAACCATATTTCTCCATGTGAAGAAATTGTCATGTGACTGAAAATTTGTATGCAGAAAAAGAATAGTGTTTCTATACATTTAAACTTTAAGTTCTCTTACATTTATAGTATTAATTTTTATTTAATCTTTTTTAATAGAGTGAGGTAAAACCCTATTTCTCTTCACGCTTAGTAAAAATTTTTTTAGTATGCAGTTTTTAAAGATGATCTCGGGATAAAAAATTAAGTTATATTCAAGGAATTAGAGAAGCAATGGAGTTTTTTAATGCATCTTTAGGTTGGCAGCTACAACGTTTTAGGCGCATCTGTCATGTAATTATGTCTGTTTAACCCTACAGTGCATACTGATGCCATTTGGCAACACGACATTTTTCCCCATTTCCTTCTCGAACTTTCATTTCCAAACGGCAACACCATGCAATAAGTACAATAGATATAACATTTCATTGTATTAGCACTTTAGATCGCCAGTAGATCACAGCAGGGGTACTATTTTGAGACATTTGTTAGTAGCTAGTGAAACGAAAGTCAAGACACAGAAAACGCCAAAATAAAAGGACCATATAAATTAAAATAAAAAAAATTTTCAGCTTGAACAAAAAATGTTTTGAAAAGATAAGTTGTTTTTTTTATATTTTTAGAGCATTTGGTTTTATTTCACTTCACAATTAATTTCACAAGAGACACAAATTAATTTCACAAGGACAAAGTTTTTTGCCAATAAAAAGTAGAAAAAAATTAAATTAAATTTTTTTAGTATTTTTTTACTAATGTACACCATAATAGAAGTCACATAAATGATTTTCAAGTGAATTTAAAAAATCATGCATTGTAGGGTTAATCAATACAATAAATTAAGTATTCATTTCAAACAAATTGAAAAATCACGTAGCCATAAGTGGGTTAAGCTTATACTTAAAAATTTAGAATCATAAATATAGATTTAATAAAAAGTAAAAAAAACATCGCATTCTTAAAACATTGATTATTTAAACCACAAAAATATGGATTGCTTCATTTTATATTTTTTGTCTTTCATGTGAATCAACAGCATACCCTTATAATAATCTCTCATTTTGAATATATCGTAGCAATAATTGGTATTATTTTCAGTATGCAGCTTTAAGTTTTTATTAATATTAGAATTGACGTTGTTACAGTACTGTATTATCCTTAAAAATATATAAAATTTCAAAAACTTGAAACACTTTATAGCAAGTAATTCCTTTTTTTTTGCCTTCATAATTCAATAATTAAATTTTTCTCAGTGTCGCGAACAAGCAATAGAAAACTAAAATTGTTTTTTGGCCCTAAAAAATTTTCCCTAATTAATTTTTATGCCCACAATATCATGGATGGGAAATTTCGTGCCGCACACGGATTTCATTGTACAGACATTTGTGCGGGACACGGATGAAATATCAAAATAATGGAAGAATTAAGCAAAATAAAAAAAAGAAAGAAGTATATAAGAGAAAGACGGTTTACAGTTACCATCTTCCCCTAAAATGACGATTTTCGACTTTTTCGTCGAAAATTTTTTTTTCTTACATTTTCAAGTAGTTTAGACTTTTATCTTTCCAAAACTGTTTTCATTTTACTTGTAGGTGAATTATAGAAAAGAAATTACAGCATTATTAAAACAGATAGTCGTGTGCGATCGTATACAAATATAAACTTTAAAGCTGATTTTATCAGAACTAAGTTTTGCATAAAAACCCTCCACTATTTACATGATTGCTCCAAAACTATCCAAGATATTCCCTCCATTTTTTGCAGTATATTAATCATACTGTTATTAACCAGATGGAATACAGATTTGTATGCGAGTTTAAATTTTGTTTTTATTTTTATTGATGTTTTTTGTAAAATAATTGTAGGAATTTTGAAATTTTTCACTTACCTTTAAATTTTAAGCTGTAAAACAATTACATTTCTAAATATGTCTTAGAAAATAGTCCATTCTGAAGATAAGTGTTATGCGATACTTGTGTCCAAAGGAAATTTATATAGGTGCAATAGTTTTTGGGCAAAAAGGAGAGGGGTTTTATAAAAATTCACTAATATCTACCGAATGAGATATTTGTACGTTTTGAGATTAAATTTTATTAAAATAGTTGACAAAAAACCACGAATAATGACGCTTACATCCAAGTATTTCCGTAGCCTAGTTTCTGAGATATAAATTTTTGAAATTTCGTTTTTTGTTTTGGCGCGAAAACACTTTCGAATCACAAATCGTGCGCTGTGACGTCACATCCAATAGAAGCTCGTTTTCTGATCACGTGATAACAGTAAACACAATGGTTTTCGTGCGCTGTGACATCACATCCAATAGAAGCCTGTTTTCTGATAACGTGACTTTTCTGACGTTTTTGCAAAAATAAAATTGAATTTAAAATTATTTAAAACACATTTTTGAACTTTAAAATAAGAAATTTGGGAGTTTGAAGCCATAATGCATCAAAAAAGTATAAAATAAAGCAAATCCCTCACTCATGCAAATACCTCATTTCCCTTCCTCAATGTTTTTAGTTATCTATGCAAGTGAGAAGGAAATGTATGTTTTTAGTACGATAGTATGTGATGCAGATTACATTTGGATGGGTAGTTTCTCTTAAAATAATCGTAAAGCAAAGCACTTTAAATGAAAAAGGAAATAAATTGTGTCGAAAATAGTTTTTTTCATCATGAAAATTTTTCTTAATACTAAAGTACATTATAGTTTTTAAAAAATTTAGTTAATTGTTGAATGTGAAAATCGAGAGACTATCGTATTGATCCGAAGACCATTGTGTCATATTGAATGTCTTCATATACTGGTTTCGCGCTCTTTTTAACAGCCATGCTTTAAAATCGAATTAAAAAGTAAAAAAAGTATTTAAAAATTGAAGTGTATTATTTAATGAAGTATATTATTTATTTGACATAAATATTTAAAGTTAATGTTATTTTGAAACGTAAACACTTTGTTTTTAATCCTTGTTGAATGGACGCTAATCTTAAATCAGTAAAGAAAAAGTACTGCCATTGTTATTAAATAAGAAACATAAATTAATTAAAAGAAATACAGAAAGAAAATTTAAATTAAAAAGAAAATAGAAAAAAAATACAAACAATTTCACAATAAGAGCTTTACAGGTTTTTAGCAAAGTTCCATAGCACATCTCATGAAAAATATATCAAAGTTTACTTAACTTCTACAAGATGTAAACAAATTTTTGATCAAACATGACAAATATTAAACGTATCTTGAACGTTTGTGCGGAGATGTATAACTCCACATTGAACTGGTAAGTTTACCTGGGTTATTATTGATATCATATTTCTTTCTCTTGAATGATGGTCACCAGTTCCTTAAAAACGATCTCTATTCTTTAGTAAAACTGTTATTAGTAACCATAGTTTTAGTTTTAAAAAATCCTTTAATTTAAGTACTATACGATGCTTTTGATTTGCAGAGTTTCAAGATTGAAATTTTATGTTGTAGTTTAGGTGGGGGCAAAGCCCCGCAGTTTTCAGTATTTTTAACATTGTGATCGAAAGGGAGTAGATAATCCCAAAATTTCAATTGGAGGTGTTAGATTGAGATGCTACCTACAAAACCAATCCAAATTTATACTCTTATCAACAGTATTTCAAGAGAAATTGACAATTTAGTAGAAAAAAAATTGCGGGTCTTTGCCTCGCAAAATGGGGCAAAGACCCGCAATTTTGAATCTTCACGTCCAAGTGAAATACATGGATAAAAAAATGTTTCATTATAAAAACACTAGAAATAATCATCTTAATACAGTAGAGCCCCTATTATCCGCGGAATTGGATGGAAAGGATACCGTGGATAGCTAAAATCGCGATTAACCCGAAAAAAGACTAAAAATGAGGTGAAAACACGAAAAAAATATTTCAGCATAAAAACTATGTTTCATTGTACAAAAAACATGATATGTAAAACTTTTAAAATGTGTACAGTACAGCAGAAACCTTTGCTCTGCATCTAAAATCCCTCTAATGTCGTCTAAAATTTACCCTTATCATTAAAAATTTTTTTCGTAGCAATCGTGGATCATCCGCTCGCGGGTAATGGATTTCTAATGTTGTTTTAATATTTTTAAGTGAACCAACAATATTAACCATAAATATAATCAGTTTTAATGAAAATTGTCTAACTGTTGTAGCAACTCATTTCAAAGTGCCCAATATCTTTCAAACGGGAGAAAAAAGGGTTTCAGTTTGAGGCTTGACATCTCGGAAACCTTTATTCAACTTTTTAGGGATCCTGTAGGATCTAATTTCCTTTTGGGGTGAATTCCCAAAGTTTTGAAGATGCGGGTATTTGCCCCAAAACACCAGCGGGTATTTGCCCCGTTTCACTCTATTTTGAAAAACAAGCCTTATTATTTTTAGAGATATGTTAAGGAAATTATTTCAAGACGAAACTGAAGTTCAAATGCTATCTTATCATTGACTTATTTGTTTGTATTTCTCATGAAGCCCTATTTTATGTAATGTTTAAGTAAATGATCAGAAAAATTACATCAAAATGATGAAAAACAAACTTACAGCATTTTTTCAACTCATGAGTGACTTAGGGTACGAACTGATAGTAACTGATAGGGGTAACTGTTAGGGTAAAATGATAGGTCACAATAAGACAAACAAAACACCTGGTTTTCAACTTTTGAATAGATTACTAACAATTAAAAATCGCCGTGCGTGGTTTTGCCCCGTGCGGGTTTTTACCCCCACCTACCCTATATTTTTTAAATCTTACTTCTTTCTTGATTTGGACTTGGTTTTAAATTATTGGGAATAGACTAGCCGTATCAATAATCGAAGTAGTATTTTTAAACATTGTGCATGAATACAAGCTTGAACCTACATTTAAAAATTACTTGGACTGATTTTCAAAAGTTGTATTAAGAGTGGTGGTAGTTTTGAGGTGTTGAAAACCTTAAAATTCTTTGACTTTGCCACAAAGTAGCAAAAAAGAGAATCCATGACCACAGGTGATAATGGAAATCTAAAATGTTTCTTGTTCCTTTAGACTAAAATAAAGCTCACAGTAGGAAATAAAGATATAAGGTTTAATTTTTCTCTCTAAAGATAGTCCCGTTATATAAAATTTCTGAAACTACTGCTTTTTGGTTTTATGTTTCTACTCATTTCTAATGTGTTTTGTGTCTGAGTTGTTTTGAATATAGCTTTTCACCCCTAATGAGTGTCGAGTTGGAAGAGTCCATCCCTTGCAGAGTCACCATCTATGTGGACAGTGTGAATGAGAGGTTGGGCAGAACCAAGAATCCTCATCATCCGAATCTCAAGTGAGTAGTTCTTAAATGCTTGTGAGGTGTCTATATGTGGTCTTATTATCTTTTCTAACTTGTTGGAGTTTTTTGTGCTTAGCTTTTTTTAGGCAAGATGGGTGTCGAGTTGGAAGAGTCCATCCCTTGCAGAGTGACCATCCATGTGTGGACAGTGTGAATGAGAGAGGTTTTGCAGAACCAAGAATCCTCATCATCAGAATCTCAAGTGAGTAGTTCTTAAATGCTTGTGAGGTGTCTATATGTGGTCTTATTATCTTTTCTAACTTGTTGGAGTTTTTTGTGCTTAGCTTTTTTTAGGCAAGATGGGTGTTGAGTTGGAAGAGTCCATCCCTTGCAGAGTGACCATCCATGTGTGGACAGTGTGAATGAGAGAGATTTTGCAGAACCAAGAATCCTCATCATCCGAATCTCAAGTGAGTAGTTCTTAAATGCTTGTGAGGTGTCTATATGTGGTCTTATTATCTTTTCTAACTTGTTGGAGTTTTTTGTGCTTTGCTTTTTTTAGGCAAGATGGGTGTTGAGTTGGAAGAGTCCATCCCTTGCAGAGTGACCATCCATGTGTGGACAGTGTGAATGAGAGAGGTTTTGCAGAACCAAGAATCCTCATCATCAGAATCTCAAGTGAGTAGTTCTTAAATGCTGGTGAGGTGTCTATATGTGGTCTTATTATCTTTTCTAACTTGTTGGAGTTTTTTGTGCTTTGCTTTTTTTAGGCAAGATGGGTGTCGAGTTGGAAGAGTCCATCCCTTGCAAAGTGACCATCCATGTGTGGACAGTGTGAATGAGAGAGGTTTTGCAGAACCAAGAATCCTCATCATCCGAATCTCAAGTGAGTAGTTCTTAAATGCTTGTGAGGTGTCTATATGTGGTCTTATTATCTTTTCTAACTAGTTGGAGCTTTTTGTGCTTTGCTTTTTTTAGGCAATATGGGTGTTGAGTTGGAAGAGTCCATCCCTTGCAGAGTGACCATCCATGTGTGGACAGTGTGAATTAGAGAGGTTTTGCAGAACCAAGAATCCTCATCATCAGAATCTCAAGTGAGTAGTTCTTAAATGCTTGTGAGGTGTCTATATGTGGTCTTATTATCTTTTCTAACTTGTTGGAGTTTTTTGTGCTTTGCTTTTTTTAGGCAAGATGGGTGTTGAGTTGGAAGAGTCCATCCCTTGCAGAGTGACCATCCATGTGTGGACAGTGTGAATGAGAGAGGTTTTGCAGAACCAAGAATCCTCATCATCAGAATCTCAAGTGAGTAGTTCTTAAATGCTTGTGAGGTGTCTATATGTGGTCTTATTATCTTTTCTAACTTGTTGGAGTTTTTTGTGCTTTGCTTTTTTTAGGCAAGGTGGGTGTTGAGTTGGAAGAGTCCATCCCTTGCAGAGTGACCATCCATGTGTGGACAGTGTGAATGAGAGAGGTTTTGCAGAACCAAGAATCCTCATCATCAGAATCTCAAGTGAGTAGTTCTTAAATGCTTGTGAGGTGTCTATATGTGGTCTTATTATCTTTTCTAACTTGTTGGAGTTTTTTGTGCTTTGCTTTTTTTAGGCAAGATGGGTGTTGAGTTGGAAGAGTCCATCCCTTGCAGAGTGACCATCCATGTGTGGACAGTGTGAATGAGAGAGGTTTTGCAGAACCAAGAATCCTCATCATCAGAATCTCAAGTGAGTAGTTCTTAAATTCTTGTGAGGTGTCTATATGTGGTCTTATTATCTTTTCTAACTTGTTGGAGTTTTTTGTGCTTTGCTTTTTTTAGGCAAGATGGGTGTTGAGTTGGAAGAGTCCATCCCTTGCAGAGTGACCATCCATGTGTGGACAGTGTGAATGAGAGAGGTTTTGCAGAACCAAGAATCCTCATCATCAGAATCTCAAGTGAGTAGTTCTTAAATGCTGGTGAGGTGTCTATATGTGGTCTTATTATCTTTTCTAACTTGTTGGAGTTTTTTGTGCTTTGCTTTTTTTAGGCAAGATGGGTGTCGAGTTGGAAGAGTCCATCCCTTGCAAAGTGACCATCCATGTGTGGACAGTGTGAATGAGAGAGGTTTTGCAGAACCAAGAATCCTCATCATCAGAATCTCAAGTGAGTAGTTCTTAAATGCTTGTGAGGTGTCTATATGTGGTCTTATTATCTTTTCTAACTTGTTGGAGTTTTTTGTGCTTTGCTTTTTTTAGGCAAGATGGGTGTTGAGTTGGAAGAGTCCATCCCTTGCAGAGTGACCATCCATGTGTGGACAGTGTGAATGAGAGAGGTTTTGCAGAACCAAGAATCCTCATCATCAGAATCTCAAGTGAGTAGTTCTTAAATGCTTGTGAGGTGTCTATATGTGGTCTTATTATCTTTTCTAACTTGTTGGAGTTTTTTGTGCTTAGCTTTTTTTAGGCAAGATGGGTGTTGAGTTGGAAGAGTCCATCCCTTGCAGAGTGACCATCCATGTGTGGACAGTGTGAATGAGAGAGGTTTTGCAGAACCAAGAATCCTCATCATCCGAATCTCAAGTGAGTAGTTCTTAAATGCTTGTGAGGTGTCTATATGTGGTCTTATTATCTTTTCTAACTTGTTGGAGTTTTTTGTGCTTTGCTTTTTTTAGGCAAGATGGGTGTTGAGTTGGAAGAGTCCATCCCTTGCAGAGTGACCATCCATGTGTGGACAGTGTGAATGAGAGAGGTTTTGCAGAACCAAGAATCCTCATCATCAGAATCTCAAGTGAGTAGTTCTTAAATGCTTGTGAGGTGTCTATATGTGGTCTTATTATCTTTTCTAACTTGTTGGAGTTTTTTGTGCTTTGCTTTTTTAGGCAAGATGGGTGTTGAGTTGGAAGAGTCCATCCCTTGCAGAGTGACCATCCATGTGTGGACAGTGTGAATGAGAGAGGTTTTGCAGAACCAAGAATCCTCATCATCAGAATCTCAAGTGAGTAGTTCTTAAATGCTTGTGAGGTGTCTATATGTGGTCTTATTATCTTTTCTAACTTGTTGGAGTTTTTTGTGCTTTGCTTTTTTTAGGCAAGATGGGTGTTGAGTTGGAAGAGTCCATCCCTTGCAGAGTGACCATCCATGTGTGGACAGTGTGAATGAGAGAGGTTTTGCAGAACCAAGAATCCTCATCATCAGAATCTCAAGTGAGTAGTTCTTAAATGCTTGTGAGGTGTCTATATGTGGTCTTATTATCTTTTCTAACTTGTTGGAGTTTTTTGTGCTTAGCTTTTTTTAGGCAAGATGGGTGTTGAGTTGGAAGAGTCCATCCCTTGCAGAGTGACCATCCATGTGTGGACAGTGTGAATGAGAGAGGTTTTGCAGAACCAAGAATCCTCATCATCCGAATCTCAAGTGAGTAGTTCTTAAATGCTTGTGAGGTGTCTATATGTGGTCTTATTATCTTTTCTAACTTGTTGGAGTTTTTTGTGCTTTGCTTTTTTTAGGCAAGATGGGTGTTGAGTTGGAAGAGTCCATCCCTTGCAGAGTGACCATCCATGTGTGGACAGTGTGAATGAGAGAGGTTTTGCAGAACCAAGAATCCTCATCATCAGAATCTCAAGTGAGTAGTTCTTAAATGCTTGTGAGGTGTCTATATGTGGTCTTATTATCTTTTCTAACTTGTTGGAGTTTTTTGTGCTTAGCTTTTTTTAGGCAAGATGGGTGTCGAGTTGGAAGAGTCCATCCCTTGCAGAGTGACCATCCATGTGTGGACAGTGTGAATGAGAGAGGTTTTGCAGAACCAAGAATCCTCATCATCAGAATCTCAAGTGAGTAGTTCTTAAATGCTTGTGAGGTGACTATATATATGTGGTCTTATTATCTTTTCTAACTTGTTGGAGTTTTTTGTGCTTAGCTTTTTTTAGGCAAGATGGGTGTCGAGTTGGAAGAGTCCATCCCTTGCAGAGTGACCATCCATGTGTGGACAGTGTGAATGAGAGAGATTTTGCAGAACCAAGAATCCTCATCATCAGAATCTCAAGTGAGTAGTTCTTAAATGCTTGTGAGGTGTCTATATGTGGTCTTATTATCTTTTCTAACTTGTTGGAGTTTTTTGTGCTTTGCTTTTTTTAGGCAAGATGGGTGTTGAGTTGGAAGAGTCCATCCCTTGCAGAGTGACCATCCATGTGTGGACAGTGTGAATGAGAGAGGTTTTGCAGAACCAAGAATCCTCATCATCAGAATCTCAAGTGAGTAGTTCTTAAATGCTGGTGAGGTGTCTATATGTGGTCTTATTATCTTTTCTAACTTGTTGGAGTTTTTTGTGCTTTGCTTTTTTTTAGGCAAGATGGGTGTCGAGTTGGAAGAGTCCATCCCTTGCAGAGTGACCATCCATGTGTGGACAGTGTGAATGAGAGAGGTTTTGCAGAACCAAGAATCCTCATCATCAGAATCTCAAGTGAGTAGTTCTTAAATGCTGGTGAGGTGTCTATATGTGGTCTTATTATCTTTTCTAACTTGTTGGAGTTTTTTGTGCTTTGCTTTTTTTAGGCAAGATGGGTGTCGAGTTGGAAGAGTCCATCCCTTGCAAAGTGACCATCCATGTGTGGACAGTGTGAATGAGAGAGGTTTTGCAGAACCAAGAATCCTCATCATCAGAATCTCAAGTGAGTAGTTCTTAAATGCTTGTGAGGTGTCTATATGTGGTCTTATTATCTTTTCTAACTTGTTGGAGTTTTTTGTGCTTAGCTTTTTTTAGGCAAGATGGGTGTTGAGTTGGAAGAGTCCATCCCTTGCAGAGTGACCATCCATGTGTGGACAGTGTGAATGAGAGAGGTTTTGCAGAACCAAGAATCCTCATCATCCGAATCTCAAGTGAGTAGTTCTTAAATGCTTGTGAGGTGTCTATATGTGGTCTTATTATCTTTTCTAACTTGTTGGAGTTTTTTGTGCTTTGCTTTTTTTAGGCAAGATGGGTGTTGAGTTGGAAGAGTCCATCCCTTGCAGAGTGACCATCCATGTGTGGACAGTGTGAATGAGAGAGGTTTTGCAGAACCAAGAATCCTCATCATCAGAATCTCAAGTGAGTAGTTCTTAAATGCTTGTGAGGTGTCTATATGTGGTCTTATTATCTTTTCTAACTTGTTGGAGTTTTTTGTGCTTAGCTTTTTTTAGGCAAGATGGGTGTCGAGTTGGAAGAGTCCATCCCTTGCAGAGTGACCATCCATGTGTGGACAGTGTGAATGAGAGAGGTTTTGCAGAACCAAGAATCCTCATCATCAGAATCTCAAGTGAGTAGTTCTTAAATGCTTGTGAGGTGACTATATATATGTGGTCTTATTATCTTTTCTAACTTGTTGGAGTTTTTTGTGCTTAGCTTTTTTTAGGCAAGATGGGTGTCGAGTTGGAAGAGTCCATCCCTTGCAGAGTGACCATCCATGTGTGGACAGTGTGAATGAGAGAGGTTTTGCAGAACCAAGAATCCTCATCATCAGAATCTCAAGTGAGTAGTTCTTAAATGCTTGTGAGGTGTCTATATGTGGTCTTATTATCTTTTCTAACTTGTTGGAGTTTTTTGTGCTTTGCTTTTTTTAGGCAAGATGGGTGTTGAGTTGGAAGAGTCCATCCCTTGCAGAGTGACCATCCATGTGTGGACAGTGTGAATGAGAGAGGTTTTGCAGAACCAAGAATCCTCATCATCAGAATCTCAAGTGAGTAGTTCTTAAATGCTGGTGAGGTGTCTATATGTGGTCTTATTATCTTTTCTAACTTGTTGGAGTTTTTTGTGCTTTGCTTTTTTTTAGGCAAGATGGGTGTCGAGTTGGAAGAGTCCATCCCTTGCAGAGTGACCATCCATGTGT
The DNA here is from genome assembly GCA_024610705.1 of Tetragnatha versicolor. Classification (NCBI taxonomy): domain Eukaryota; kingdom Metazoa; phylum Arthropoda; class Arachnida; order Araneae; family Tetragnathidae; genus Tetragnatha; species Tetragnatha versicolor. The sequence continues at coordinate 88,835 of JANDEH010000093.1, forward strand.
GGACAGTGTGAATGAGAGAGGTTTTGCAGAACCAAGAATCCTCATCATCAGAATCTCAAGTGAGTAGTTCTTAAATGCTGGTGAGGTGTCTATATGTGGTCTTATTATCTTTTCTAACTTGTTGGAGTTTTTTGTGCTTTGCTTTTTTTAGGCAAGATGGGTGTCGAGTTGGAAGAGTCCATCCCTTGCAAAGTGACCATCCATGTGTGGACAGTGTGAATGAGAGAGGTTTTGCAGAACCAAGAATCCTCATCATCAGAATCTCAAGTGAGTAGTTCTTAAATGCTTGTGAGGTGTCTATATGTGGTCTTATTATCTTTTCTAACTTGTTGGAGTTTTTTGTGCTTTGCTTTTTTTAGGCAAGATGGGTGTTGAGTTGGAAGAGTCCATCCCTTGCAGAGTGACCATCCATGTGTGGACAGTGTGAATGAGAGAGGTTTTGCAGAACCAAGAATCCTCATCATCAGAATCTCAAGTGAGTAGTTCTTAAATGCTTGTGAGGTGTCTATATGTGGTCTTATTATCTTTTCTAACTTGTTGGAGTTTTTTGTGCTTTGCTTTTTTTAGGCAAGATGGGTGTTGAGTTGGAAGAGTCCATCCCTTGCAGAGTGACCATCCATGTGTGGACAGTGTGAATGAGAGAGGTTTTGCAGAACCAAGAATCCTCATCATCAGAATCTCAAGTGAGTAGTTCTTAAATGCTTGTGAGGTGTCTATATGTGGTCTTATTATCTTTTCTAACTTGTTGGAGTTTTTTGTGCTTAGCTTTTTTTAGGCAAGATGGGTGTTGAGTTGGAAGAGTCCATCCCTTGCAGAGTGACCATCCATGTGTGGACAGTGTGAATGAGAGAGGTTTTGCAGAACCAAGAATCCTCATCATCCGAATCTCAAGTGAGTAGTTCTTAAATGCTTGTGAGGTGTCTATATGTGGTCTTATTATCTTTTCTAACTTGTTGGAGTTTTTTGTGCTTTGCTTTTTTTAGGCAAGATGGGTGTTGAGTTGGAAGAGTCCATCCCTTGCAGAGTGACCATCCATGTGTGGACAGTGTGAATGAGAGAGGTTTTGCAGAACCAAGAATCCTCATCATCAGAATCTCAAGTGAGTAGTTCTTAAATGCTTGTGAGGTGTCTATATGTGGTCTTATTATCTTTTCTAACTTGTTGGAGTTTTTTGTGCTTTGCTTTTTTTAGGCAAGATGGGTGTTGAGTTGGAAGAGTCCATCCCTTGCAGAGTGACCATCCATGTGTGGACAGTGTGAATGAGAGAGGTTTTGCAGAACCAAGAATCCTCATCATCAGAATCTCAAGTGAGTAGTTCTTAAATGCTTGTGAGGTGTCTATATGTGGTCTTATTATCTTTTCTAACTTGTTGGAGTTTTTTGTGCTTTGCTTTTTTTAGGCAAGATGGGTGTTGAGTTGGAAGAGTCCATCCCTTGCAGAGTGACCATCCATGTGTGGACAGTGTGAATGAGAGAGGTTTTGCAGAACCAAGAATCCTCATCATCAGAATCTCAAGTGAGTAGTTCTTAAATGCTTGTGAGGTGTCTATATGTGGTCTTATTATCTTTTCTAACTTGTTGGAGTTTTTTGTGCTTAGCTTTTTTTAGGCAAGATGGGTGTTGAGTTGGAAGAGTCCATCCCTTGCAGAGTGACCATCCATGTGTGGACAGTGAGAATGAGAGAGGTTTTGCAGAACCAAGAATCCTCATCATCCGAATCTCAAGTGAGTAATTCTTAAATGCTTGTGAGGTGTCTATATGTGGTCTTATTATCTTTTCTAACTTGTTGGAGTTTTTTGTGCTTTGCTTTTTTTAGGCAAGATGGGTGTTGAGTTGGAAGAGTCCATCCCTTGCAGAGTGACCATCCATGTGTGGACAGTGTGAATGAGAGAGGTTTTGCAGAACCAAGAATCCTCATCATCAGAATCTCAAGTGAGTAGTTCTTAAATGCTTGTGAGGTGTCTATATGTGGTCTTATTATCTTTTCTAACTTGTTGGAGTTTTTTGTGCTTTGCTTTTTTTAGGCAAGATGGGTGTTGAGTTGGAAGAGTCCATCCCTTGCAGAGTGACCATCCATGTGTGGACAGTGTGAATGAGAGAGGTTTTGCAGAACCAAGAATCCTCATCATCAGAATCTCAAGTGAGTAGTTCTTAAATGCTTGTGAGGTGTCTATATGTGGTCTTATTATCTTTTCTAACTTGTTGGAGTTTTTTGTGCTTTGCTTTTTTTAGGCAAGATGGGTGTTGAGTTGGAAGAGTCCATCCCTTGCAGAGTGACCATCCATGTGTGGACAGTGTGAATGAGAGAGGTTTTGCAGAACCAAGAATCCTCATCATCAGAATCTCAAGTGAGTAGTTCTTAAATGCTTGTGAGGTGTCTATATGTGGTCTTATTATCTTTTCTAACTTGTTGGAGTTTTTTGTGCTTTGCTTTTTTTAGGCAAGATGGGTGTTGAGTTGGAAGAGTCCATCCCTTGCAGAGTGACCATCCATGTGTGGACAGTGTGAATGAGAGAGGTTTTGCAGAACCAAGAATCCTCATCATCAGAATCTCAAGTGAGTAGTTCTTAAATGCTTGTGAGGTGTCTATATGTGGTCTTATTATCTTTTCTAACTTGTTGGAGTTTTTTGTGCTTTGCTTTTTTTAGGCAAGATGGGTGTTGAGTTGGAAGAGTCCATCCCTTGCAGAGTGACCATCCATGTGTGGACAGTGTGAATGAGAGAGGTTTTGCAGAACCAAGAATCCTCATCATCAGAATCTCAAGTGAGTAGTTCTTAAATGCTTGTGAGGTGTCTATATGTGGTCTTATTATCTTTTCTAACTTGTTGGAGTTTTTTGTGCTTAGCTTTTTTTAGGCAAGATGGGTGTTGAGTTGGAAGAGTCCATCCCTTGCAGAGTGACCATCCATGTGTGGACAGTGAGAATGAGAGAGGTTTTGCAGAACCAAGAATCCTCATCATCCGAATCTCAAGTGAGTAATTCTTAAATGCTTGTGAGGTGTCTATATGTGGTCTTATTATCTTTTCTAACTTGTTGGAGTTTTTTGTGCTTTGCTTTTTTTAGGCAAGATGGGTGTTGAGTTGGAAGAGTCCATCCCTTGCAGAGTGACCATCCATGTGTGGACAGTGTGAATGAGAGAGGTTTTGCAGAACCAAGAATCCTCATCATCAGAATCTCAAGTGAGTAGTTCTTAAATGCTTGTGAGGTGTCTATATGTGGTCTTATTATCTTTTCTAACTTGTTGGAGTTTTTTGTGCTTTGCTTTTTTTAGGCAAGATGGGTGTTGAGTTGGAAGAGTCCATCCCTTGCAGAGTGACCATCCATGTGTGGACAGTGTGAATGAGAGAGGTTTTGCAGAACCAAGAATCCTCATCATCAGAATCTCAAGTGAGTAGTTCTTAAATGCTTGTGAGGTGTCTATATGTGGTCTTATTATCTTTTCTAACTTGTTGGAGTTTTTTGTGCTTAGCTTTTTTTAGGCAAGATGGGTGTTGAGTTGGAAGAGTCCATCCCTTGCAGAGTGACCATCCATGTGTGGACAGTGTGAATGAGAGAGGTTTTGCAGAACCAAGAATCCTCATCATCAGAATCTCAAGTGAGTAGTTCTTAAATGCTTGTGAGGTGTCTATATGTGGTCTTATTATCTTTTCTAACTTGTTGGAGTTTTTTGTGCTTAGCTTTTTTTAGGCAAGATGGGTGTTGAGTTGGAAGAGTCCATCCCTTGCAGAGTGACCATCCATGTGTGGACAGTGTGAATGAGAGAGGTTTTGCAGAACCAAGAATCCTCATCATCCGAATCTCAAGTGAGTAGTTCTTAAATGCTTGTGAGGTGTCTATATGTGGTCTTATTATCTTTTCTAACTTGTTGGAGTTTTTTGTGCTTTGCTTTTTTTAGGCAAGATGGGTGTTGAGTTGGAAGAGTCCATCCCTTGCAGAGTGACCATCCATGTGTGGACAGTGTGAATGAGAGAGGTTTTGCAGAACCAAGAATCCTCATCATCAGAATCTCAAGTGAGTAGTTCTTAAATGCTTGTGAGGTGTCTATATGTGGTCTTATTATCTTTTCTAACTTGTTGGAGTTTTTTGTGCTTAGCTTTTTTTAGGCAAGATGGGTGTCGAGTTGGAAGAGTCCATCCCTTGCAGAGTGACCATCCATGTGTTGACAGTGTGAATGAGAGAGGTTTTGCAGAACCAAGAATCCTCATCATCAGAATCTCAAGTGAGTAGTTCTTAAATGCTTGTGAGGTGTCTATATGTGGTCTTATTATCTTTTCTAACTTGTTGGAGTTTTTTGTGCTTTGCTTTTTTTAGGCAAGATGGGTGTTGAGTTGGAAGAGTCCATCCCTTGCAGAGTGACCATCCATGTGTGGACAGTGTGAATGAGAGAGGTTTTGCAGAACCAAGAATCCTCATCATCAGAATCACAAGTGAGTAGTTCTTAAATGCTTGTGAGGTGTCTATATGTGGTCTTATTATCTTTTCTAACTTGTTGGAGTTTTTTGTGCTTAGCTTTTTTTAGGCAAGATGGGTGTTGAGTTGGAAGAGTCCATCCCTTGCTGAGTGACCATCCATGTGTGGACAGTGTGAATGAGAGAGGTTTTGCAGAACCAAGAATCCTCATCATCCGAATCTCAAGTGAGTAGTTCTTAAATGCTTGTGAGGTGTCTATATGTGGTCTTATTATCTTTTCTAACTTGTTGGAGTTTTTTGTGCTTTGCTTTTTTTAGGCAAGATGGGTGTTGAGTTGGAAGAGTCCATCCCTTGCAGAGTGACCATCCATGTGTGGACAGTGTGAATGAGAGAGGTTTTGCAGAACCAAGAATCCTCATCATCAGAATCTCAAGTGAGTAGTTCTTAAATGCTTGTGAGGTGTCTATATGTGGTCTTATTATCTTTTCTAACTTGTTGGAGTTTTTTGTGCTTTGCTTTTTTTAGGCAAGATGGGTGTCGAGTTGGAAGAGTCCATCCCTTGCAAAGTGACCATCCATGTGTGGACAGTGTGAATGAGAGAGGTTTTGCAGAACCAAGAATCCTCATCATCAGAATCTCAAGTGAGTAGTTCTTAAATGCTTGTGAGGTGTCTATATGTGGTCTTATTATCTTTTCTAACTTGTTGGAGTTTTTTGTGCTTTGCTTTTTTTAGGCAAGATGGGTGTTGAGTTGGAAGAGTCCATCCCTTGCAGAGTGACCATCCATGTGTGGACAGTGTGAATGAGAGAGGTTTTGCAGAACCAAGAATCCTCATCATCAGAATCTCAAGTGAGTGGTTCTTAAATGCTTGTGAGGTGTCTATATGTGGTCTTATTATCTTTTCTAACTTGTTGGAGTTTTTTGTGCTTTGCTTTTTTTAGGCAAGATGGGTGTTGAGTTGGAAGAGTCCATCCCTTGCAGAGTGACCATCCATGTGTGGACAGTGTGAATGAGAGAGGTTTTGCAGAACCAAGAATCCTCATCATCAGAATCTCAAGTGAGTAGTTCTTAAATGCTGGTGAGGTGTCTATATGTGGTCTTATTATCTTTTCTAACTTGTTGGAGTTTTTTGTGCTTTGCTTTTTTTTAGGCAAGATGGGTGTCGAGTTGGAAGAGTCCATCCCTTGCAGAGTGACCATCCATGTGTGGACAGTGTGAATGAGAGAGGTTTTGCAGAACCAAGAATCCTCATCAGAATCTCAAGTGAGTAGTTCTTAAATGCTTGTGAGGTGACTATATATATGTGGTCTTATTATCTTTTCTAACTTGTTGGAGTTTTTTGTGCTTAGCTTTTTTAGGCAAGATGGGTGTCGAGTTGGAAGAGTCCATCCCTTGCAGAGTGACCATCCATGTGTGGACAGTGTGAATGAGAGAGGTTTTGCAGAACCAAGAATCCTCATCATCCGAATCTCAAGTGAGTAGTTCTTAAATGCTGGTGAGGTGTCTATATGTGGTCTTATCTTTTCTAACTTGTTGGAGTTTTTTGTGCTTTGCTTTTAGTAATTCTTCTCATTACATTTCTATTGTGTTGCCATTTAGACGAGCCACCTATTCTATTTACCCGGAGTATAATTCCAAGAACAAAAGATATATCGTAAAACAGGGTGAATCGGATCAATTTTGAACTTTGAACTGCTGCCAAAAGTTTAATAATAAAGATTTTGTAATGCTTTGAAAATAATATTTCGAGTCCCAATTATTACTTTAAAAACTCGTTGAAAAAATTAAATTATCTTGAACGGTTTATTTTATATAAATTTTTAAGCATTCAGGGTGAATCGGATCACTGCCAGTTTTTGTGGAAAAAAACGCAAGTTTTACGTCTTAAAGTGATACAGGATCCTGAAATTAGCCTTCAAATAGTCTAATAAGGTAAAATGAATACATTTTACTAAATAATGAACATTTTTAAAAATAAAATATAAGGTTTTTAGGAAAGTTATGATATTTTTTTGCCAAAGTTTCATGTTTGAAAATTTTTTTTGAAACACTGGTAATAAGTGGAGATTTCAAACGAAGGTTATTTTGGTTGATGTTTATTTAAGAATATAATGTAAGATTTTGGAAGTTCTGGTGGTATTATTTCTTTTCAAAATGATATAGTTAGAAAAGAAGACTGCCAACGATTTTCGTAAATTTTTTTCGGCGGCTTTAAAAACTGTGAAGAATGCATTATTCATGGCTAATAAAAGTTTCGCTGTATATTTGCAATGTTTAAATTAAGATGTGAAGGGTTTGAGATGATTTGATAAGTTTAAGATAACAAATTTTGGCTTTAAAACTGAATATAACTGGTAATTTTCCATAGTTCTTTAGCACTTCACTCGCTCCGTTGAGCAGCTGGTGTATGAAATAAAATCAAGACATGTTTTTCTGAAATAAATTAATTTTTAAAGCGTTGAAAGTTTTTCCACAACATTATTGTTTTATCTGTTTCCAGTTTCGAACAAGAAGTGTTGCTTTTTTTAGTGTTTGCATATGTAGAAAACAATCGCTTCGTTCGCTTATTTACAGTAAGTTTAGCGAGTAGTACAATTCTCAGAAGTTAAAAAATAATGCGCTCTTAAATATCGCTATGATTTCTACACCTATATTCAAAGATAATTTAATATACGGCATATTACTAAACAGCTGGGTCTGTACGTTTTCTTGTTGATTTTGATGTCCTTTTAGTGAAAATTTTTTTCGAATGACCAACAAATACTGAGAGGTTTTTCGCAATATATTTTATGTTTGAGATCAAAATTTCCCATCTAAAACTTATCGGTTATCCTTACAATTTTGACACATTAATGTAAACTTACAGCAAAACTTTTATTAGCCATGAATCATGCATTCTTTCAATTTTTGAAGCGGCCAAATAAATGTAACTAAAATCGTCATTTGCGGTCTTCTTTTCTAACCTCCATTTTGAAAAGAAATAATACCACCACAACTACCAAAACCATACATTATATTCTTAAATATACATAAATCAAAATCCCCTTTGTTTGAAATTTCCAACTATCACCAGTTTTTCAAAAAAAAATTTCAAACACCCATTTTTATGACTGATCCGATTCACCCCGCATTAGTAGTCGGAATGGACTTGTTTTACTAAAAAATTCAGCAAAAATCGGTATTACCATTTATTTAAAATTTGACTGCAAAGAATTCTTTGGAAGATTCGGGACCACACGGGGGATACCGAAAATTGAGAAAAGAAAGTTATTTTTTGGTTCAATAAGCAAAGTTTTGACAGCCACGTTTTTGTGACCTTTTTTGTATTCAACTTCAAAGCCGTGGTAGACCTAAGATATTATCGCAAAATAATTTTTGATGGCTGAAACAACTTCTAAACAATGCATAGAATAAGTCAGAATTTACCCTGATTTTAGAACTCTAACACAACCGGAGCTATGATGGTTTAAAAAACTTTTTCAAAAGTGATCCGATTCACCCCGCTGATCCGATTCACCCCGTTTTATGGTACAAATATACTGAAGAAAATTTATTTTTGATTTTTAGGAGTATTTTGGGAATGGCGACTTTAATACAGACTTTCCCAATAGTGGCAACTACAATTCTAATGATGTCAAACGGTATGAGTATTTTCGGTATAACTAACATTTATATTAACAACATTTTTATGGGAAGCCGATGAAAATTTATTCCTGTCACACATAATTAAATTGTATTTACAAGATGTTACATTTTGACACTCTAGCTGAAACGTGAAGATTGATGCTATAATTATAGATTTTTAAATATTTAGTAGAGCCATGTCACCTTTTGTATAAGTGCCTGCCTACAAAGCTTTTTTATGATTTTGTTATGGATTTTTATGATTTAATGTTCGGCCGGCAGGATTTAAGTGTAAGGTTAGTTAATAATTATAAGGCATTCACATGGTTATTGTAAATGTGATATGTCTATTGAGAAGGTGAACATGGATATGGCTAGGATTTATTGTTTGTATAATGTTTCTGAATAAAAAGAAGCTGCAAAGCAAAGTTTTTAGGTTATACAACACAAACAAGGAAACCTTGATATAATTCAAGCATTTCTTCGTTTAAGAAGCAATTTAATCAGATACAGTATAAAAAAAGATTGTGTAATACAATTCATTGTATAAATAAAAAGTCCCAATCGTTATTGTAGTAGTTTCTAGCGATACATTTTCCTGACAATTTAAATTATAATTACTGTGAGATAATATTTTATGTCTCAAATGATAGGAATGTGCTGCTTCTTAAATGTCGATTTGCTGATCCAAGGTTCATGCAGACTTTATATTATTAATTTAGGGGAATTTCGAAAAAAAGTTTGTTTGATCGAATGAAAAGTGTAACTTTGCGTTACATTCTTTTTTCCTTGTAAACAAGCTATTCTCAAATGTGAATAATTCAGAATGAGCAGTGTGAATGAACCTTTGTCTCCATCGGCTTCCTTTATCAATAGTATGGATCCATCATAGAAGTTGAAGTGAACACTAACACTTTAATAACACAATCCTTAGTATTTGTATTCTTTTTTAATTATAAAGCTTTTTATGATGACGTTTCTTGGAGGGTAAAAAAATGGGGTTGCAGAGGTAAATGTTGTAAAATTTGGGGTGAAGCATAAATTTTCCAGTGAAATTTGTTGCAGCTTTCTGAAAGAGAAAGGGTTAAAAATTATTTTTCTTTTCTGAATACCCCCAATTTTAAGTAAAAATCACTCATTACTAAAAGAAGTAGGGTAAGAGACAATCAACTTGACTGTTTATAGGAGTACGAGGGTTGTGTTTTAATTAACTTCAGTTTTTCTCCTGAAAAAAAGTAGTAGGAATTTCGAAGCAATTTTGGTTGGCAGGTGATCGCGGACGGAGAAAAAAAAGCCGAATTCTCAATGGGTTGGCGGGAAAAAATTTCGAGGAGCGCGCTTGTAAAGGCACTGTCTATTTGGACGGCCTTTTTTCAACTAAACTCTACTCTAATTTCCACGGCCCGGCGTTCCATTGGTTCTATCACTAAGCGCCAAGACTGCTGCGTAACCACGAGACCTACAGCGCATGCGCCATGGGCCGTTTGGGCCGTCCAAATAGACACTTCGCTTCTAAAATCGATAAAAAATAGAAAAAAAAGTCCGATTTTATTCCGTAAGGTGGCAAATTGAACCTGAAGGATGTATCCAACTACCAGAACCAAAATTGTTTCGAAATTCTTACTACTTTTTTTTCAAGAGAAAAACGAAAGTTAATTAAAAAACAACCCTCGTACTTATTACATCTTGAATCCATTCCATATGGATTAGCTCTGCTAATTAGTCGAAATCTTTTCGTTATACTTTTTTTTTGCACATAAATTCATAGTATGACTTCCAACACTTAAGTTGCTAGAGCCAAGTCACACGCGATCTGAAATAAAGGTATTTTAAACCCTTTCAATCCTAAGTCACCCGAGAAGTTCAATGGGAAATTTGGGGAGTCTAGGTCTGAAAGTGTTAAGAGCATTATATTTCTTAAACGGGTATTTCTGTTACGAAGTGTCTATTTCCACGAAAGTTGACCATGACATCCTGAAAGTTTTGTCGCTCTTGGGAGCATCTTTATATAAGATATTTTAGATGGGAGTGACTTCCCGACCGTCGGGTAACCGTTGTGCGCATGCTCGGGTTAAAGGCGTGGTTTTAAAGTATTTAGGATGGTGGTAAGCGTGGCCCCGATGGGGGAAAGGTAGCGCGTCTGCCTGGCGTGCGGAAGGTCGTGGGTTCGAGCCCGGTTATTATTTTTCAGTAAATTTAATTTAAATTTTTATAAATTCCATTAAAAATTGCAAGAATTAATTGCTCTTGTTTAACAGTCATTCCTTATTTAATTAAATTCATTGTGGTTTTTTAAATGTTTTACTTAGTCTAATTTTTTAAAAAAATAATTTAAATTATTAGTTTATTGAAAATAAAATTATTTCGCTAAAATATTTTATAGAAACAGCAAGAATCAGGTCCACATGGATGCGCATTGCTAATAAAGTATAAAAATCTTGCAGGGATTGTGAAATACAGTACAAAACAATACGTCGGTCGCCATGGCCGTGGGACTTGCCGTCCGTCGTACGACGGTCGGCTAGCAACAGCCATTTTAGATACTTTTCCATTATGTGATACCAACATAAACTGTATTGTTGTTCTACAGTCAACTTGGCTGATTTTGAGACTGATTGACACCTGGGCTTTCCTTTAATCGATGATAACTTGTTACTTGATTTCTTATGTTCTCAAAATTTTGCACTTTTTCTAAAGTTAAGATTTTTAAATTATAATTTACTGACTACTTCCTTAAAACGATTAAAGTTTTAAGAAAGTAGGTTAAAGTTTTAGATTAAAGTTTTTTGGAAGTATTTTAACAAGTGTGTAAAATTTAACTTGGGTATAATTTTTTTATGAGGCATCCGGAGAGTTTGATCAAAACCATCCACATTAAATTGCTGGATTGCTACCCCTAACTCTGCATTAGTAAAGATCCAGATAATCATTTGCAGGCATCTGGATCGCTGGAAATTCTATCGCCGGCCCCCAAAAGTACTATAAACCGAGTTCCAATTTATGAAATAAATAAGATCTTCTGTACAATCTTAATATAACTTGAAATTAAATTTCTTTGAATTTTTATTTTGAAAGTTTTAAATTAATGGCAACTTGAAGTAAACAAAATCTTAATAATCTTAGAAACTAGGAAAAGTCGAAGAGTGAGCTAACAAAAAATGAGCCAAAATTCGCCTAATTGGCTTTAGATAAAAGTAAAAGTACTTTACTGGTGTACCGTAATGGAAAAGTACCACAAAATAAATTGTATACGGACTGTCCCTGAAGCGACAAAACTTTCGGGATGACCTAATATTAGCGAATTTCATTAGAGTTGAGTTGTTACTTTCAAGGAGGCATGGCCAGGCCGCATGTGACCCGTTTGAAATAATTTGGCGTTAACATATAACATTAACTATTTTGTGAGGGTAAAACTCTGAAATTTTTGTTTCATGGACCTATTTTTTTCATGACACTGTTAAATTTTAACTTAAAATTTCGGTCTCTTTTTCCTCTTTTTTAAGGATATTAGGTCTCTTTTTTCCCTAAAGACAAACCAAATGTCTGCTGGGAGCCCTGAATTACCCCTAACAATTAATTACGGCCATTCAGAAATCGATCGCGCAGTAAGTTTCGGAATTATGAATGCTATCTAGGAATCTATGGGGCGGAGAGGAATGGGGACGGTGGCATCACCTTGTAATTACCCCACACAATTAATTACGGCCATTCAGGAGTCAATCGCGCAGTAAGTTTCGGAATTATGAATGCTCTCTTGGAATCTATGGGGCGGAGAGGAATGGGGACGGTGGCATCACCTTGTAATTACCCCACACAATTAATTACGGCCATTCAGGAGTCAATCGCGCAGTAAGTTTCGGAATTATGAATGCTCTCTTGGAATCTATGGGGCGGAGAGGAATGGGGACGGTGGCATCACCTTGTAATTACCCCACACAATTAATTACGGCCATTCAGGAGTCAATCGCGCAGTAAGTTTCGGAATTATGAATGCTCTCTTGGAATCTATGGGGCGGAGAGGAATGGGGACGGTGGCATCACCTTGTAATTACCCCACACAATTAATTACGGCCATTCAGGAGTCAATCGCGCAGTAAGTTTCGGAATTATGAATGCTCTCTTGGAATCTATGGGGCGGAGAGGAATGGGGACGGTGGCATCACCTTGTAATTACCCCACACAATTAATTACGGCCATTCAGGAGTCAATCGCGCAGTAAGTTTCGGAATTATGAATGCTCTCTTGGAATCTATGGGGCGGAGAGGAATGGGGACGGTGGCATCACCTTGTAATTACCCCACACAATTAATTACGGCCATTCAGGAGTCAATCGCGCAGTAAGTTTCGGAATTATGAATGCTCTCTTGGAATCTATGGGGCGGAGAGGAATGGGGACGGTGGCATCACCTTGTAATTACCCCACACAATTAATTACGGCCATTCAGGAGTCAATCGCGCAGTAAGTTTCGGAATTATGAATGCTATCTAGGAATCTATGGGGCGGAGAGGAATGGGGACGGTGGCATCACCTTGTAATTACCCCACACAATTAATTACGGCCATTCAGGAATCAATCGCGCAGTAAGTTTCGGAATTAAAAATGCTCTCTTGGAATCTATGGGGCGGAGAGGAATGGGGACGGTGGCATCACCTTGTAATTACCCCACACAATTAATTACGGCCATTCAGGAGTCAATCGCGCAGTAAGTTTCGGAATTATGAATGCTATCTAGGAATCTATGGGGCGGAGAGGAATGGGGACGGTGGCATCACCTTGTAATTACCCCACACAATTAATTACGGCCATTCAGGAGTCAATCGCGCAGTAAGTTTCGGAATTAAAAATGCTCTCTTGGAATCTATGGGGCGGAGAGGAATGGGGACGGTGGCATCACCTTGTAATTACCCCACACAATTAATTACGGCCATTCAGGAGTCAATCGCGCAGTAAGTTTCGGAATTAATATTGCTATCTTGGAATCTATGGGGCGGAGAGGAATGGGGACGGTGGCATCACCTTGTAATTACCCCACACAATTAATTACGGCCATTCAGGAGTCAATCGCGCAGTAAGTTTCGGAATTATGAATGCTCTCTTGGAATCTATGGGGCGGAGAGGAATGGGGACGGTGGCATCACCTTGTAATTACCCCACACAATTAATTACGGCCATTCAGGAGTCAATCGCGCAGTAAGTTTCGGAATTATGAATGCTCTCTTGGAATCTATGGGGCGGAGAGGAATGGGGACGGTGGCATCACCTTGTAATTACCCCACACAATTAATTACGGCCATTCAGGAGTCAATCGCGCAGTAAGTTTCGGAATTATGAATGCTATCTAGGAATCTATGGGGCGGAGAGGAATGGGGACGGTGGCATCACCTTGTAATTACCCCACACAATTAATTACGGCCGTTCAGGAATCAATCGCGCAGTAAGTTTCGGAATTATGAATGCTCTCTTGGAATCTATGGGGCGGAGAGGAATGGGGACGGTGGCATCACCTTGTAATTACCCCACACAATTAATTACGGCCATTCAGGAGTCAATCGCGCAGTAAGTTTCGGAATTAAGAATGCTATCTTGGAATCTATGGGGCGGAGAGGAATGGGGACGGTGGCATCACCTTGTAATTACCCCACACAATTAATTACGGCAAATCAGGAATCAATCGCGCAGTAAGTTTCGGAATTAAAAATGCTCTCTTGGAATCTATGGGGCGGAGAGGAATGGGGACGGTGGCATCACCTTTTAATTACCCCACACAATTAATTACGGCCATTCAGGAGTCAATCGCGCAGTAAGTTTCGGAATTATGAATGCTATCTAGGAATCTATGGGGCGGAGAGGAATGGGGACGGTGGCATCACCTTGTAATTACCCCACACAATTAATTACGGCAAATCAGGAATCAATCGCGCAGTAAGTTTCGGAAATAAAAATGCTCTCTTGGAATCTATGGGGCGGAGAGGAATGGGGACGGTGGCATCACCTTGTAATTACCCCACACAATTAATTACGGCCATTCAGGAGTCAATCGCGCAGTAAGTTTCGGAATTAAGAATGCTATCTTGGAATCTATGGGGCGGAGAGGAATGGGGACGGTGGCATCACCTTGTAATTACCCCACACAATTAATTACGGCAAATCAGGAATCAATCGCGCAGTAAGTTTCGGAATTAAAAATGCTCTCTTGGAATCTATGGGGCGGAGAGGAATGGGGACGGTGGCATCACCTTGTAATTACCCCAAACAATTAATTACGGCCATTCAGGAAGCAATCGCGCTGCAAGTTTCGGAATTAAAAATGCTATCTTGGAATCTAAGGGGCGGAGAGGAATGGGGACGGTGGCCAAGGAAAAAAATAAGCCAAACCGTGTAGAGATCGGACTGTAAGTTCCAGAGTTGTAAATTCCGCGGAAGCGGTTGGGCGGAAGGGAACGTAGTCACCGCCAAAGTTCGAGAATTCAGCCAAGGAAAAAAATAAGCCAAACCGCGTAGAGATCGGACTGTAAGTTCCAGAGTTGTAAATTCCGCGGAAACGGTTGGGCGGAAGGGAACGTAGTCACCGCCAAAGTTCGAGAATTCAGCCAAGGAAAAAAATAAGCCAAACCGCGTAGAGATCGGACTGTAAGTTCCAGAGTTGTGAATTCCGCGGAAACGGTTGGGCGGAAGGGAACGTAGTCACCGCAAAAGTTCGAGAATTCGGCCAAGGAAAAAAATAAGCCAAACCGCGTAGAGATCGGACTGTAAGTTCCAGAGTTGTAAATTCCGCGGAAACGGTTGGGCGGAAGGGAACGTAGTTACCGCCAAAGTTCGAGAATTCAGCCAAGGAAAAAAATAAGCCAAACCGCGTAGAGATCGGACTGTAAGTTCCAAAGTTGTAAATTCCGCGGAAACGGTTGGGCGGAAGGGAACGTAGTCACCGCCAAAGTTCGAGAATTCAGCCAAGGAAAAAAATAAGCCAAACCGCGTAGAGATCGGACTGTAAGTTCCAGAGTTGTAAATTCCGCGGAAACGGTTGGGCGGAAGGGAACGTAGTCACCGCCAAAGTTCGAGAATTCGGCCAAGGAAAAAAATAAGCCAAACCGCGTAGAGATCGGACTGTAAGTTCCAGAGTTGTAAATTCCGCGGAAACGGTTGGGCGGAAGGGAACGTAGTCACCGCCAAAGTTCGAGAATTCAGCCAAGGAAAAAAATAAGCCAAACCGCGTAGAGATCGGACTGTAAGTTCCAGAGTTGTAAATTCTGCGGAAACGGTTGGGCGGAAGGGAACGTAGTCACCGCCAAAGTTCGAGAATTCAGCCAAGGAAAAAAATAAGCCAAACCGCGTAGAGATCGGACTGTAAGTTCCAGAGTTTTAAATTCCGCGGAAACGGTTGGGCGGAAGGGAACGTAGTCACCGCCAAAGTTCGAGAATTCAGCCAAGGAAAAAAATTAGCCAAACCGCGTAGAGATCGGACTGTAAGTTACAGAGTTGTAAATTCCGCGGAAACGGTTGGGCGGAAGGGAACGTAGTCACCGCCAAAGTTCGAGAATTCGGCCAAGGAAAAAAATAAGCCAAACCGCGTAGAGATCGGACTGTAAGTTCCAGAGTTGTAAATTCCGCGGAAACGGTTGGGCGGAAGGGAACGTAGTCACCGACAAAGTTCGAGAATTCAGCCAAGGAAAAAAATAAGCCAAACCGCGTAGAGATCGGACTGTAAGTTCCAGAGTTGTAAATTCCGCGGAAACGGTTGGGCGGAAGGGAACATAGTCACCGCCAAAGTTCGAGAATTCAGCCAAGGAAAAAAATAAGCCAAACCGCGTAGAGATCGGACTGTTAATTCCAGAGTTGTAAATTCCGCGGAAACGGTTGGGCGGAAGGGAACGTAGTCACCGCCAAAGTTCGAGAATTCAGCCAAGGAAAAAAATAAGCCAAACCGCGTAGAGATCGGACTGTAAGTTCCAGAGTTGTAAATTCCGCGGAAACGGTTGGGCGGAAGGGAACGTAGTCACCGCAAAAGTTCGAGAATTCAGCCAAGGAAAAAAATAAGCCAAACCGTGTAGAGATCGGACTGTAAGTTCCAGAGTTGTAAATTCCGCGGAAACGGTTGGGCGGAAGGGAACGTAGTCACCGCCAAAGTTCGAGAATTCAGCCAAGGAAAAAAATAAGCCAAACCGCGTAGAGATCGGACTGTAAGTTCCAGAGTTGTAAATTCCGCGGAAACGGTTGGGCGGAAGGGAACGTAGTCACCGCCAAAGTTCGAGAATTCAGCCAAGGAAAAAAATAAGCCAAACCGCGTAGAGATCGGACTGTAAGTTCCAAAGTTGTAAATTCCGCGGAAACGGTTGGGCGGAAGGGAACGTAGTCACCGCCAAAGTTCGAGAATTCAGCCAAGGAAAAAAATAAGCCAAACCGCGTAGAGATCGGACTGTAAGTTCCAGAGTTGTAAATTCCGCGGAAACGGTTGGGCGGAAGGGAACGTAGTCACCGCCAAAGTTCGAGAATTCGGCCAAGGAAAAAAATAAGCCAAACCGCGTAGAGATCGGACTGTAAGTTCCAGAGTTGTAAATTCCGCGGAAACGGTTGGGCGGAAGGGAACGTAGTCACCGCCAAAGTTCGAGAATTCAGCCAAGGAAAAAAATAAGCCAAACCGCGTAGAGATCGGACTGTAAGTTCCAGAGTTTTAAATTCCGCGGAAACGGTTGGGCGGAAGGGAACGTAGTCACCGCCAAAGTTCGAGAATTCAGCCAAGGAAAAAAATTAGCCAAACCGCGTAGAGATCGGACTGTAAGTTCCAGAGTTGTAAATTCCGCGGAAACGGTTGGGCGGAAGGGAACGTAGTCACCGCCAAAGTTCGAGAATTCGGCCAAGGAAAAAAATAAGCCAAACCGCGTAGAGATCGGACTGTAAGTTCCAGAGTTGTAAATTCCGCGGAAACGGTTGGGCGGAAGGGAACGTAGTCACCGACAAAGTTCGAGAATTCAGCCAAGGAAAAAAATAAGCCAAACCGCGTAGAGATCGGACTGTAAGTTCCAGAGTTGTAAATTCCGCGGAAACGGTTGGGCGGAAGGGAACATAGTCACCGCCAAAGTTCGAGAATTCAGCCAAGGAAAAAAATAAGCCAAACCGCGTAGAGATCGGACTGTTAATTCCAGAGTTGTAAATTCCGCGGAAACGGTTGGGCGGAAGGGAACGTAGTCACCGCCAAAGTTCGAGAATTCAGCCAAGGAAAAAAATAAGCCAAACC
Organism: Tetragnatha versicolor; assembly: GCA_024610705.1. Lineage (NCBI taxonomy): Eukaryota > Metazoa > Arthropoda > Arachnida > Araneae > Tetragnathidae > Tetragnatha > Tetragnatha versicolor. Next base: position 106,102 of record JANDEH010000093.1, read on the forward strand.
GCGTAGAGATCGGACTGTAAGTTCCAGAGTTGTAAATTCCGCGGAAACGGTTGGGCGGAAGGGAACGTAGTCACCGCAAAAGTTCGAGAATTCAGCCAAGGAAAAAAATAAGCCAAACCGTGTAGAGATCGGACTGTAAGTTCCAGAGTTGTAAATTCCGCGGAAACGGTTGGGCGGAAGGGAACGTAGTCACCGCCAAAGTTCGAGAATTCAGCCAAGGAAAAAAATAAGCCAAACCGCGTAGAGATCGGACTGTAAGTTCCAAAGTTGTAAATTCCGCGGAAACGGTTGGGCGGAAGGGAACGTAGTCACCGCCAAAGTTCGAGAATTCAGCCAAGGAAAAAAATAAGCCAAACCGGGTAGAGATCGGACTGTAAGTTCCAGAGTTGTAAATTCCGCGGAAACGGTTGGGCGGAAGGGAACGTAGTCACCGCCAAAGTTCGAGAATTCAGCCAAGGAAAAAAATAAGCCAAACCGCGTAGAGATCGGACTGTAAGTTCCAAAGTTGTAAATTCCGCGGAAACGGTTGGGCGGAAGGGAACGTAGTCACCGCCAAAGTTCGAGAATTCAGCCAAGGAAAAAAATAAGCCAAACCGCGTAGAGATCGGACTGTAAGTTCCAGAGTTGTAAATTCCGCGGAAACGGTTGGGCGGAAGGGAACGTAGTCACCGCCAAAGTTCGAGAATTCGGCCAAGGAAAAAAATAAGCCAAACCGCGTAGAGATCGGACTGTAAGTTCCAGAGTTGTAAATTCCGCGGAAACGGTTGGGCGGAAGGGAACGTAGTCACCGCCAAAGTTCGAGAATTCAGCCAAGGAAAAAAATAAGCCAAACCGCGTAGAGATCGGACTGTAAGTTCCAGAGTTGTAAATTCTGCGGAAACGGTTGGGCGGAAGGGAACGTAGTCACAACCAAAGTTCAAGAATTCAGCCAAGGAAAAAAATAAGCCAAACCGCGTAGAGATCGGACTGTAAGTTCCAGAGTTGTAAATTCCGCGGAAACGGTTGGGCGGAAGGGAACGTAGTCACCGCCAAAGTTCGAGAATTCAGCCAAGGAAAAAAATAAGCCAAACCGCGTAGAGATCGGACTGTAAGTTCCAGAGTTGTAAATTCCGCGGAAACGGTTGGGCGGAAGGGAACGTAGTCACCGCCAAAGTTCGAGAATTCAGCCAAGGAAAAAAATAAGCCAAACCGCGTAGAGATGGGACTGTAAGTTCCAGAGTTGTAAATTCCGCGGAAACGGTTAGGCGAAAGGGAACGTAGTCACCGCCAAAGTTCGAGAATTCAGCCAAGGAAAAAAATAAGCCAAACCGCGTAGAGATCGGACTGTAAGTTCCAGAGTTGTAAATTCCGCGGAAACGGTTGGGCGGAAGGGAACGTAGTCACCGCCAAAGTTCGAGAATTCAGCCAAGGAAAAAAATAAGCCAAACCGCGTAGAGATCGGACTATAAGTTCCAGAGTTGTAAATTCCGCGGAAACGGTTGGGCGGAAGGGAACGTAGTCACCGCCAAAGTTCGAGAATTCAGCCAAGGAAAAAAATAAGCCAAACCGCGTAGAGATCGGACTGTAAGTTCCAGAGTTGTAAATTCCGCGGAAACGGTTGGGCGGAAGGGAACGTAGTCACCGCAAAAGTTCGAGAATTCAGCCAAGGAAAAAAATAAGCCAAACCGCGTAGAGATCGGACTGTAAGTTCCAGAGTTGTAAATTCCGCGGAAACGGTTGGGCGGAAGGGAACGTAGTCACCGCCAAAGTTCGAGAATTCAGCCAAGGAAAAAAATAAGCCAAACCGCGTAGAGATCGGACTGTAAGTTCCAAAGTTGTAAATTCCGCGGAAACGGTTGGGCGGAAGGGAACGTAGTCACCGCCAAAGTTCGAGAATTCAGCCAAGGAAAAAAATAAGCCAAACCACGTAGAGATCGGACTGTAAGTTCCAGAGTTGTAAATTCTGCGGAAACGGTTGGGCGGAAGGGAACGTAGTCACCGCCAAAGTTCGAGAATTCGGCCAAGGAAAAAAATAAGCCAAACCGCGTAGAGATCGGACTGTAAGTTCCAGAGTTGTAAATTCCGCGGAAACGGTTGGGCGGAAGGGAACGTAGTCACCGCCAAAGTTCGAGAATTCAGCCAAGGAAAAAAATAAGCCAAATCGCGTAGAGATCGGACTGTAAGTTCCAGAGTTGTAAATTCTGCGGAAACGGTTGGGCGGAAGGGAACGTAGTCACCGCCAAAGTTCGAGAATTCAGCCAAGGAAAAAAATAAGCCAAACCGCGTAGAGATCGGACTGTAAGTTCCAGAGTTGTAAATTCCGCGGAAACGGTTGGGCGGAAGGGAACATAGTCACCGCCAAAGTTCGAGAATTCAGCCAAGGAAAAAAATAAGCCAAACCGCGTAGAGATCGGACTGTAAGTTCCAGAGTTGTAAATTCTGCGGAAACGGTTGGGCGGAAGGGAACGTAGTCACCGCCAAAGTTCGAGAATTCAGCCAAGGAAAAAAATAAGCCAAACCGCGTAGAGATTGGACTGTAAGTTCCAGAGTTTTAAATTCCGCGGAAACGGTTGGGCGGAAGGGAACGTAGTCACCGCCAAAGTTCGAGAATTCAGCCAAGGAAAAAAATAAGCCAAACCGCGTAGAGATCGGACTGTAAGTTCCAGAGTTGTAAATTCCGCGGAAACGGTTGGGCGGAAGGGAACGTAGTCACCGCCAAAGTTCGAGAATTCGGCCAAGGAAAAAAATAAGCCAAACCGCGTAGAGATCGGACTGTAAGTTCCAGAGTTGTAAATTCCGCGGAAACGGTTGGGCGGAAGGGAACGTAGTCACCGCCAAAGTTCGAGAATTCAGCCAAGGAAAAAAATAAGCCAAACCGCGTAGAGATCGGACTGTAAGTTCCAGAGTTGTAAATTCTGCGGAAACGGTTGGGCGGAAGGGAACGTAGTCACAACCAAAGTTCGAGAATTCAGCCAAGGAAAAAAATAAGCCAAACCGCGTAGAGATCGGACTGTAAGTTCCAGAGTTGTAAATTCCGCGGAAACGGTTGGGCGGAAGGGAACGTAGTCACCGCCAAAGTTCGAGAATTCAGCCAAGGAAAAAAATAAGCCAAACCGCGTAGAGATCGGACTGTAAGTTTCAGAGTTGTAAATTCTGCGGAAACGGTTGGGCGGAAGGGAACGTAGTCACAACCAAAGTTCAAGAATTCAGCCAAGGAAAAAAATAAGCCAAACCGCGTAGAGATCGGACTGTAAGTTCCAGAGTTGTAAATTCCGCGGAAACGGTTGGGCGGAAGGGAACGTAGTCACCGCCAAAGTTCGAGAATTCAGCCAAGGAAAAAAATAAGCCAAACCGCGTAGAGATCGGACTGTAAGTTCCAGAGTTGTAAATTCCGCGGAAACGGTTGGGCGGAAGGGAACGTAGTCACCGCCAAAGTTCGAGAATTCAGCCAAGGAAAAAAATAAGCCAAACCGCGTAGAGATGGGACTGTAAGTTCCAGAGTTGTAAATTCCGCGGAAACGGTTAGGCGAAAGGGAACGTAGTCACCGCCAAAGTTCGAGAATTCAGCCAAGGAAAAAAATAAGCCAAACCGCGTAGAGATCGGACTGTAAGTTCCAGAGTTGTAAATTCCGCGGAAACGGTTGGGCGGAAGGGAACGTAGTCACCGCCAAAGTTCGAGAATTCAGCCAAGGAAAAAAATAAGCCAAACCGCGTAGAGATCGGACTATAAGTTCCAGAGTTGTAAATTCCGCGGAAACGGTTGGGCGGAAGGGAACGTAGTCACCGCCAAAGTTCAAGAATTCAGCCAAGGAAAAAAATAAGCCAAACCGCGTAGAGATCGGACTGTAAGTTCCAGAGTTGTAAATTCCGCGGAAACGGTTGGGCGGAAGGGAACGTAGTCACCGCAAAAGTTCGAGAATTCAGCCAAGGAAAAAAATAAGCCAAACCGCGTAGAGATCGGACTGTAAGTTCCAGAGTTGTAAATTCCGCGGAAACGGTTGGGCGGAAGGGAACGTAGTCACCGCCAAAGTTCGAGAATTCAGCCAAGGAAAAAAATAAGCCAAACCGCGTAGAGATCGGACTGTAAGTTCCAAAGTTGTAAATTCCGCGGAAACGGTTGGGCGGAAGGGAACGTAGTCACCGCCAAAGTTCGAGAATTCAGCCAAGGAAAAAAATAAGCCAAACCACGTAGAGATCGGACTGTAAGTTCCAGAGTTGTAAATTCTGCGGAAACGGTTGGGCGGAAGGGAACGTAGTCACCGCCAAAGTTCGAGAATTCGGCCAAGGAAAAAAATAAGCCAAACCGCGTAGAGATCGGACTGTAAGTTCCAGAGTTGTAAATTCCGCGGAAACGGTTGGGCGGAAGGGAACGTAGTCACCGCCAAAGTTCGAGAATTCAGCCAAGGAAAAAAATAAGCCAAACCGCGTAGAGATCGGACTGTAAGTTCCAGAGTTGTAAATTCTGCGGAAACGGTTGGGCGGAAGGGAACGTAGTCACCGCCAAAGTTCGAGAATTCAGCCAAGGAAAAAAATAAGCCAAACCGCGTAGAGATCGGACTGTAAGTTCCAGAGTTGTAAATTCCGCGGAAACGGTTGGGCGGAAGGGAACATAGTCACCGCCAAAGTTCGAGAATTCAGCCAAGGAAAAAAATAAGCCAAACCGCGTAGAGATCGGACTGTAAGTTCCAGAGTTGTAAATTCTGCGGAAACGGTTGGGCGGAAGGGAACGTAGTCACCGCCAAAGTTCGAGAATTCAGCCAAGGAAAAAAATAAGCCAAACCGCGTAGAGATTGGACTGTAAGTTCCAGAGTTTTAAATTCCGCGGAAACGGTTGGGCGGAAGGGAACGTAGTCACCGCCAAAGTTCGAGAATTCAGCCAAGGAAAAAAATAAGCCAAACCGCGTAGAGATCGGACTGTAAGTTCCAGAGTTGTAAATTCCGCGGAAACGGTTGGGCGGAAGGGAACGTAGTCACCGCCAAAGTTCGAGAATTCGGCCAAGGAAAAAAATAAGCCAAACCGCGTAGAGATCGGACTGTAAGTTCCAGAGTTGTAAATTCCGCGGAAACGGTTGGGCGGAAGGGAACGTAGTCACCGCCAAAGTTCGAGAATTCAGCCAAGGAAAAAAATAAGCCAAACCGCGTAGAGATCGGACTGTAAGTTCCAGAGTTGTAAATTCTGCGGAAACGGTTGGGCGGAAGGGAACGTAGTCACAACCAAAGTTCGAGAATTCAGCCAAGGAAAAAAATAAGCCAAACCGCGTAGAGATCGGACTGTAAGTTCCAGAGTTGTAAATTCCGCGGAAACGGTTGGGCGGAAGGGAACGTAGTCACCGCCAAAGTTCGAGAATTCAGCCAAGGAAAAAAATAAGCCAAACCGCGTAGAGATCGGACTGTAAGTTCCAGAGTTGTAAATTCCGCGGAAACGGTTGGGCGGAAGGGAACGTAGTCACCGCCAAAGTTCGAGAATTCAGCCAAGGAAAAAAATAAGCCAAACCGCGTAGAGATTGGACTGTAAGTTCCAGAGTTGTAAATTCCGCGGAAACGGTTAGGCGAAAGGGAACGTAGTCACCGCCAAAGTTCGAGAATTCAGCCAAGGAAAAAAATAAGCCAAACCGCGTAGAGATCGGACTGTAAGTTCCAAAGTTGTAAATTCCGCGGAAACGGTTGGGCGGAAGGGAACGTAGTCACCGCCAAAGTTCGAGAATTCAGCCAAGGAAAAAAATAAGCCAAACCGCGTAGAGATCGGACTGTAAGTTCCAGAGTTGTAAATTCCGCGGAAACGGTTGGGCGGAAGGGAACGTAGTCACCGCCAAAGTTCGAGAATTCGGCCAAGGAAAAAAATAAGCCAAACCGCGTAGAGATCGGACTGTAAGTTCCAGAGTTGTAAATTCTGCGGAAACGGTTGGGCGGAAGGGAACGTAGTCACAACCAAAGTTCGAGAATTCAGCCAAGGAAAAAAATAAGCCAAACCGCGTAGAGATCGGACTGTAAGTTCCAGAGTTGTAAATTCCGCGGAAACGGTTGGGCGGAAGGGAACGTAGTCACCGCCAAAGTTCGAGAATTCAGCCAAGGAAAAAAATAAGCCAAACCGCGTAGAGATCGGACTGTAAGTTCCAGAGTTGTAAATTCCGCGGAAACGGTTGGGCGGAAGGGAACGTAGTCACCGCCAAAGTTCGAGAATTCAGCCAAGGAAAAAAATAAGCCAAACCGCGTAGAGATGGGACTGTAAGTTCCAGAGTTGTAAATTCCGCGGAAACGGTTAGGCGAAAGGGAACGTAGTCACCGCCAAAGTTCGAGAATTCAGCCAAGGAAAAAAATAAGCCAAACCGCGTAGAGATCGGACTGTAAGTTCCAGAGTTGTAAATTCCGCGGAAACGGTTGGGCGGAAGGGAACGTAGTCACCGCCAAAGTTCGAGAATTCAGCCAAGGAAAAAAATAAGCCAAACCGCGTAGAGATCGGACTGTAAGTTCCAGAGTTGTAAATTCTGCGGAAACGGTTGGGCGGAAGGGAACGTAGTCACCGCCAAAGTTCGAGAATTCAGCCAAGGAAAAAAATAAGCCAAACCGCGTAGAGATTGGACTGTAAGTTCCAGAGTTTTAAATTCCGCGGAAACGGTTGGGCGGAAGGGAACGTAGTCACCGCCAAAGTTCGAGAATTCAGCCAAGGAAAAAAATAAGCCAAACCGCGTAGAGATCGGACTGTAAGTTCCAGAGTTGTAAATTCCGCGGAAACGGTTGGGCGGAAGGGAACGTAGTCACCGCCAAAGTTCGAGAATTCGGCCAAGGAAAAAAATAAGCCAAACCGCGTAGAGATCGGACTGTAAGTTCCAGAGTTGTAAATTCCGCGGAAACGGTTGGGCGGAAGGGAACGTAGTCACCGCCAAAGTTCGAGAATTCAGCCAAGGAAAAAAATAAGCCAAACCGCGTAGAGATCGGACTGTAAGTTCCAGAGTTGTAAATTCTGCGGAAACGGTTGGGCGGAAGGGAACGTAGTCACAACCAAAGTTCGAGAATTCAGCCAAGGAAAAAAATAAGCCAAACCGCGTAGAGATCGGACTGTAAGTTCCAGAGTTGTAAATTCCGCGGAAACGGTTGGGCGGAAGGGAACGTAGTCACCGCCAAAGTTCGAGAATTCAGCCAAGGAAAAAAATAAGCCAAACCGCGTAGAGATCGGACTGTAAGTTCCAGAGTTGTAAATTCCGCGGAAACGGTTGGGCGGAAGGGAACGTAGTCACCGCCAAAGTTCGAGAATTCAGCCAAGGAAAAAAATAAGCCAAACCGCGTAGAGATTGGACTGTAAGTTCCAGAGTTGTAAATTCCGCGGAAACGGTTAGGCGAAAGGGAACGTAGTCACCGCCAAAGTTCGAGAATTCAGCCAAGGAAAAAAATAAGCCAAACCGCGTAGAGATCGGACTGTAAGTTCCAAAGTTGTAAATTCCGCGGAAACGGTTGGGCGGAAGGGAACGTAGTCACCGCCAAAGTTCGAGAATTCAGCCAAGGAAAAAAATAAGCCAAACCGCGTAGAGATCGGACTGTAAGTTCCAGAGTTGTAAATTCCGCGGAAACGGTTGGGCGGAAGGGAACGTAGTCACCGCCAAAGTTCGAGAATTCGGCCAAGGAAAAAAATAAGCCAAACCGCGTAGAGATCGGACTGTAAGTTCCAGAGTTGTAAATTCCGCGGAAACGGTTGGGCGGAAGGGAACGTAGTCACCGCCAAAGTTCGAGAATTCAGCCAAGGAAAAAAATAAGCCAAACCGCGTAGAGATCGGACTGTAAGTTCCAGAGTTGTAAATTCCGCGGAAACGGTTGGGCGGAAGGGAACGTAGTCACAACCAAAGTTCGAGAATTCAGCCAAGGAAAAAAATAAGCCAAACCGCGTAGAGATCGGACTGTAAGTTCCAGAGTTGTAAATTCACTGGAAACGGTTGGGCGGAAGGGAACGTAGTCACCGCCAAAGTTCGAGAATTCAGCCAAGGAAAAAAATAAGCCAAACCGCGTAGAGATCGGACTGTAAGTTCCAGAGTTGTAAATTCCGCGGAAACGGTTGGGCGGAAGGGAACGTAGTCACCGCCAAAGTTCGAGAATTCAGCCAAGGAAAAAAATAAGCCAAACCGCGTAGAGATGGGACTGTAAGTTCCAGAGTTGTAAATTCCGCGGAAACGGTTAGGCGAAAGGGAACGTAGTCACCGCCAAAGTTCGAGAATTCAGCCAAGGAAAAAAATAAGCCAAACCGCGTAGAGATCGGACTGTAAGTTCCAGAGTTGTAAATTCCGCGGAAACGGTTGGGCGGAAGGGAACGTAGTCACCGCCAAAGTTCGAGAATTCAGCCAAGGAAAAAAATAAGCCAAACCGCGTAGAGATCGGACTATAAGTTCCAGAGTTGTAAATTCCGCGGAAACGGTTGAGTGGAAGGGAACGTAGTCACCGCCAAAGTTCGAGAATTCAGCCAAGGAAAAAAATAAGCCAAACCGCGTAGAGATCGGACTGTAAGTTCCAGAGTTGTAAATTCCGCGGAAACGGTTGGGCGGAAGGGAACGTAGTCACCGCAAAAGTTCGAGAATTCAGCCAAGGAAAAAAATAAGCCAAACCGCGTAGAGATCGGACTGTAAGTTCCAGAGTTGTAAATTCCGCGGAAACGGTTGGGCGGAAGGGAACGTAGTCACCGCCAAAGTTCGAGAATTCAGCCAAGGAAAAAAATAAGCCAAACCGCGTAGAGATCGGACTGTAAGTTCCAAAGTTGTAAATTCCGCGGAAACGGTTGGGCGGAAGGGAACGTAGTCACCGCCAAAGTTCGAGAATTCAGCCAAGGAAAAAAATAAGCCAAACCACGTAGAGATCGGACTGTAAGTTCCAGAGTTGTAAATTCCGCGGAAACGGTTGGGCGGAAGGGAACGTAGTCACCGCCAAAGTTCGAGAATTCGGCCAAGGAAAAAAATAAGCCAAACCGCGTAGAGATCGGACTGTAAGTTCCAGAGTTGTAAATTCCGCGGAAACGGTTGGGCGGAAGGGAACGTAGTCACCGCCAAAGTTCGAGAATTCAGCCAAGGAAAAAAATAAGCCAAACCGCGTAGAGATCGGACTGTAAGTTCCAGAGTTGTAAATTCCGCGGAAACGGTTGGGCGGAAGGGAACGTAGTCACCGCCAAAGTTCGAGAATTCAGCCAAGGAAAAAAATAAGCCAAACCGCGTAGAGATTGGACTGTAAGTTCCAGAGTTGTAAATTCCGCGGAAACGGTTAGGCGAAAGGGAACGTAGTCACCGCCAAAGTTCGAGAATTCAGCCAAGGAAAAAAATAAGCCAAACCGCGTAGAGATCGGACTTTAAGTTCCAAAGTTGTAAATTCCGCGGAAACGGTTGGGCGGAAGGGAACGTAGTCACCGCCAAAGTTCGAGAATTCAGCCAAGGAAAAAAATAAGCCAAACCGCGTAGAGATCGGACTGTAAGTTCCAGAGTTGTAAATTCCGCGGAAACGGTTGGGCGGAAGGGAACGTAGTCACCGCCAAAGTTCGAGAATTCAGCCAAGGAAAAAAATAAGCCAAACCACGTAGAGATCGGACTGTAAGTTCCAGAGTTGTAAATTCCGCGGAAACGGTTGGGCGGAAGGGAACGTAGTCACCGCCAAAGTTCGAGAATTCGGCCAAGGAAAAAAATAAGCCAAACCGCGTAGAGATTGGACTGTAAGTTCCAGAGTTGTAAATTCCGCGGAAACGGTTAGGCGAAAGGGAACGTGGTCACCGCCAAAGTTCGAGAATTCAGCCAAGGAAAAAAATAAGCCAAACCGCGTAGAGATCGGACTTTAAGTTCCAAAGTTGTAAATTCCGCGGAAACGGTTGGGCGGAAGGGAACGTAGTCACCGCCAAAGTTCGAGAATTCAGCCAAGGAAAAAAATAAGCCAAACCGCGTAGAGATCGGACTGTAAGTTCCAGAGTTGTAAATTCCGCGGAAACGGTTGGGCGGAAGGGAACGTAGTCACCGCCAAAGTTCGAGAATTCGGCCAAGGAAAAAAATAAGCCAAACCGCGTAGAGATCGGACTGTAAGTTCCAGAGTTGTAAATTCCGCGGAAACGGTTGGGCGGAAGGGAACGTAGTCACCGCCAAAGTTCGAGAATTCAGCCAAGGAAAAAAATAAGCCAAACCGCGTAGAGATCGGACTGTAAGTTCCAGAGTTGTAAATTCTGCGGTAACGGTTGGGCGGAAGGGAACGTAGTCACAACCAAAGTTCGAGAATTCAGCCAAGGAAAAAATTAAGCCAAACCGCGTAGAGATCGGACTGTAAGTTCCAGAGTTGTAAATTCCGCGGAAACGGTTGGGCGGAAGGGAACGTAGTCACCGCCAAAGTTCGAGAATTCAGCCAAGGAAAAAAATAAGCCAAACCGCGTAGAGATCGGACTGTAAGTTCCAGAGTTGTAAATTCCGCGGAAACGGTTGGGCGGAAGGGAACGTAGTCACCGCCAAAGTTCGAGAATTCAGCCAAGGAAAAAAATAAGCCAAACCGCGTAGAGATGGGACTGTAAGTTCCAGAGTTGTAAATTCCGCGGAAACGGTTAGGCGAAAGGGAACGTAGTCACCGCCAAAGTTCGAGAATTCAGCCAAGGAAAAAAATAAGCCAAACCGCGTAGAGATCGGACTGTAAGTTCCAGAGTTGTAAATTCCGCGGAAACGGTTGGGCGGAAGGGAACGTAGTCACCGCCAAAGTTCGAGAATTCAGCCAAGGAAAAAAATAAGCCAAACCGCGTAGAGATCGGACTATAAGTTCCAGAGTTGTAAATTCCGCGGAAACGGTTGGGCGGAAGGGAACGTAGTCACCGCCAAAGTTCGAGAATTCGGCCAAGGAAAAAAATAAGCCAAACCGCGTAGAGATCGGACTGTAAGTTCCAGAGTTGTAAATTCCGCGGAAACGGTTGGGCGGAAGGGAACGTAGTCACCGCCAAAGTTCGAGAATTCAGCCAAGGAAAAAAATAAGCCAAACCGCGTAGAGATCGGACTGTAAGTTCCAGAGTTGTAAATTCCGCGGAAACGGTTGGGCGGAAGGGAACGTAGTCACAACCAAAGTTCGAGAATTCAGCCAAGGAAAAAAATAAGCCAAACCGCGTAGAGATCGGACTGTAAGTTCCAGAGTTGTAAATTCCGCGGAAACGGTTGGGCGGAAGGGAACGTAGTCACCGCCAAAGTTCGAGAATTCAGCCAAGGAAAAAAATAAGCCAAACCGCGTAGAGATCGGACTGTAAGTTCCAGAGTTGTAAATTCCGCGGAAACGGTTGGGCGGAAGGGAACGTAGTCACCGCCAAAGTTCGAGAATTCAGCCAAGGAAAAAAATAAGCCAAACCGCGTAGAGATGGGACTGTAAGTTCCAGAGTTGTAAATTCCGCGGAAACGGTTAGGCGAAAGGGAACGTAGTCACCGCCAAAGTTCGAGAATTCAGCCAAGGAAAAAAATAAGCCAAACCGCGTAGAGATCGGACTGTAAGTTCCAGAGTTGTAAATTCCGCGGAAACGGTTGGGCGGAAGGGAACGTAGTCACCGCCAAAGTTCGAGAATTCAGCCAAGGAAAAAAATAAGCCAAACCGCGTAGAGATCGGACTATAAGTTCCAGAGTTGTAAATTCCGCGGAAACGGTTGAGTGGAAGGGAACGTAGTCACCGCCAAAGTTCGAGAATTCAGCCAAGGAAAAAAATAAGCCAAACCGCGTAGAGATCGGACTGTAAGTTCCAGAGTTGTAAATTCCGCGGAAACGGTTGGGCGGAAGGGAACGTAGTCACCGCAAAAGTTCGAGAATTCAGCCAAGGAAAAAAATAAGCCAAACCGCGTAGAGATCGGACTGTAAGTTCCAGAGTTGTAAATTCCGCGGAAACGGTTGGGCGGAAGGGAACGTAGTCACCGCCAAAGTTCGAGAATTCAGCCAAGGAAAAAAATAAGCCAAACCGCGTAGAGATCGGACTGTAAGTTCCAAAGTTGTAAATTCCGCGGAAACGGTTGGGCGGAAGGGAACGTAGTCACCGCCAAAGTTCGAGAATTCAGCCAAGGAAAAAAATAAGCCAAACCACGTAGAGATCGGACTGTAAGTTCCAGAGTTGTAAATTCCGCGGAAACGGTTGGGCGGAAGGGAACGTAGTCACCGCCAAAGTTCGAGAATTCGGCCAAGGAAAAAAATAAGCCAAACCGCGTAGAGATCGGACTGTAAGTTCCAGAGTTGTAAATTCCGCGGAAACGGTTGGGCGGAAGGGAACGTAGTCACCGCCAAAGTTCGAGAATTCAGCCAAGGAAAAAAATAAGCCAAACCGCGTAGAGATCGGACTGTAAGTTCCAGAGTTGTAAATTCCGCGGAAACGGTTGGGCGGAAGGGAACGTAGTCACCGCCAAAGTTCGAGAATTCAGCCAAGGAAAAAAATAAGCCAAACCGCGTAGAGATTGGACTGTAAGTTCCAGAGTTGTAAATTCCGCGGAAACGGTTAGGCGAAAGGGAACGTAGTCACCGCCAAAGTTCGAGAATTCAGCCAAGGAAAAAAATAAGCCAAACCGCGTAGAGATCGGACTTTAAGTTCCAAAGTTGTAAATTCCGCGGAAACGGTTGGGCGGAAGGGAACGTAGTCACCGCCAAAGTTCGAGAATTCAGCCAAGGAAAAAAATAAGCCAAACCGCGTAGAGATCGGACTGTAAGTTCCAGAGTTGTAAATTCCGCGGAAACGGTTGGGCGGAAGGGAACGTAGTCACCGCCAAAGTTCGAGAATTCAGCCAAGGAAAAAAATAAGCCAAACCACGTAGAGATCGGACTGTAAGTTCCAGAGTTGTAAATTCCGCGGAAACGGTTGGGCGGAAGGGAACGTAGTCACCGCCAAAGTTCGAGAATTCGGCCAAGGAAAAAAATAAGCCAAACCGCGTAGAGATTGGACTGTAAGTTCCAGAGTTGTAAATTCCGCGGAAACGGTTAGGCGAAAGGGAACGTGGTCACCGCCAAAGTTCGAGAATTCAGCCAAGGAAAAAAATAAGCCAAACCGCGTAGAGATCGGACTTTAAGTTCCAAAGTTGTAAATTCCGCGGAAACGGTTGGGCGGAAGGGAACGTAGTCACCGCCAAAGTTCGAGAATTCAGCCAAGGAAAAAAATAAGCCAAACCGCGTAGAGATCGGACTGTAAGTTCCAGAGTTGTAAATTCCGCGGAAACGGTTGGGCGGAAGGGAACGTAGTCACCGCCAAAGTTCGAGAATTCGGCCAAGGAAAAAAATAAGCCAAACCGCGTAGAGATCGGACTGTAAGTTCCAGAGTTGTAAATTCCGCGGAAACGGTTGGGCGGAAGGGAACGTAGTCACCGCCAAAGTTCGAGAATTCAGCCAAGGAAAAAAATAAGCCAAACCGCGTAGAGATCGGACTGTAAGTTCCAGAGTTGTAAATTCTGCGGTAACGGTTGGGCGGAAGGGAACGTAGTCACAACCAAAGTTCGAGAATTCAGCCAAGGAAAAAATTAAGCCAAACCGCGTAGAGATCGGACTGTAAGTTCCAGAGTTGTAAATTCCGCGGAAACGGTTGGGCGGAAGGGAACGTAGTCACCGCCAAAGTTCGAGAATTCAGCCAAGGAAAAAAATAAGCCAAACCGCGTAGAGATCGGACTGTAAGTTCCAGAGTTGTAAATTCCGCGGAAACGGTTGGGCGGAAGGGAACGTAGTCACCGCCAAAGTTCGAGAATTCAGCCAAGGAAAAAAATAAGCCAAACCGCGTAGAGATGGGACTGTAAGTTCCAGAGTTGTAAATTCCGCGGAAACGGTTAGGCGAAAGGGAACGTAGTCACCGCCAAAGTTCGAGAATTCAGCCAAGGAAAAAAATAAGCCAAACCGCGTAGAGATCGGACTGTAAGTTCCAGAGTTGTAAATTCCGCGGAAACGGTTGGGCGGAAGGGAACGTAGTCACCGCCAAAGTTCGAGAATTCAGCCAAGGAAAAAAATAAGCCAAACCGCGTAGAGATCGGACTATAAGTTCCAGAGTTGTAAATTCCGCGGAAACGGTTGGGCGGAAGGGAACGTAGTCACCGCCAAAGTTCGAGAATTCAGCCAAGGAAAAAAATAAGCCAAACCGCGTAGAGATCGGACTGTAAGTTCCAGAGTTGTAAATTCCGCGGAAACGGTTGGGCGGAAGGGAACGTAGTCACCGCAAAAGTTCGAGAATTCAGCCAAGGAAAAAAATAAGCCAAACCGCGTAGAGATCGGACTGTAAGTTCCAGAGTTGTAAATTCCGCGGAAACGGTTGGGCGGAAGGGAACGTAGTCACCGCCAAAGTTCGAGAATTCAGCCAAGGAAAAAAATAAGCCAAACCGCGTAGAGATCGGACTGTAAGTTCCAAAGTTGTAAATTCCGCGGAAACGGTTGGGCGGAAGGGAACGTAGTCACCGCCAAAGTTCGAGAATTCAGCCAAGGAAAAAAATAAGCCAAACCACGTAGAGATCGGACTGTAAGTTCCAGAGTTGTAAATTCTGCGGAAACGGTTGGGCGGAAGGGAACGTAGTCACCGCCAAAGTTCGAGAATTCGGCCAAGGAAAAAAATAAGCCAAACCGCGTAGAGATCGGACTGTAAGTTCCAGAGTTGTAAATTCCGCGGAAACGGTTGGGCGGAAGGGAACGTAGTCACCGCCAAAGTTCGAGAATTCAGCCAAGGAAAAAAATAAGCCAAACCGCGTAGAGATCGGACTGTAAGTTCCAGAGTTGTAAATTCTGCGGAAACGGTTGGGCGGAAGGGAACGTAGTCACCGCCAAAGTTCGAGAATTCAGCCAAGGAAAAAAATAAGCCAAACCGCGTAGAGATCGGACTGTAAGTTCCAGAGTTGTAAATTCCGCGGAAACGGTTGGGCGGAAGGGAACGTAGTCACCGCCAAAGTTCGAGAATTCAGCCAAGGAAAAAAATAAGCCAAACCGCGTAGAGATCGGACTGTAAGTTCCAGAGTTGTAAATTCCGCGGAAACGGTTGGGCGGAAGGGAACATAGTCACCGCCAAAGTTCGAGAATTCAGCCAAGGAAAAAAATAAGCCAAACCGCGTAGAGATCGGACTGTAAGTTCCAGAGTTGTAAATTCTGCGGAAACGGTTGGGCGGAAGGGAACGTAGTCACCGCCAAAGTTCGAGAATTCAGCCAAGGAAAAAAATAAGCCAAACCGCGTAGAGATTGGACTGTAAGTTCCAGAGTTTTAAATTCCGCGGAAACGGTTGGGCGGAAGGGAACGTAGTCACCGCCAAAGTTCGAGAATTCAGCCAAGGAAAAAAATAAGCCAAACCGCGTAGAGATCGGACTGTAAGTTCCAGAGTTGTAAATTCCGCGGAAACGGTTGGGCGGAAGGGAACGTAGTCACCGCCAAAGTTCGAGAATTCGGCCAAGGAAAAAAATAAGCCAAACCGCGTAGAGATCGGACTGTAAGTTCCAGAGTTGTAAATTCCGCGGAAACGGTTGGGCGGAAGGGAACGTAGTCACCGCCAAAGTTCGAGAATTCAGCCAAGGAAAAAAATAAGCCAAACCGCGTAGAGATCGGACTGTAAGTTCCAGAGTTGTAAATTCTGCGGAAACGGTTGGGCGGAAGGGAACGTAGTCACAACCAAAGTTCGAGAATTCAGCCAAGGAAAAAAATAAGCCAAACCGCGTAGAGATCGGACTGTAAGTTCCAGAGTTGTAAATTCCGCGGAAACGGTTGGGCGGAAGGGAACGTAGTCACCGCCAAAGTTCGAGAATTCAGCCAAGGAAAAAAATAAGCCAAACCGCGTAGAGATCGGACTGTAAGTTCCAGAGTTGTAAATTCCGCGGAAACGGTTGGGCGGAAGGGAACGTAGTCACCGCCAAAGTTCGAGAATTCAGCCAAGGAAAAAAATAAGCCAAACCGCGTAGAGATTGGACTGTAAGTTCCAGAGTTGTAAATTCCGCGGAAACGGTTAGGCGAAAGGGAACGTAGTCACCGCCAAAGTTCGAGAATTCAGCCAAGGAAAAAAATAAGCCAAACCGCGTAGAGATCGGACTGTAAGTTCCAGAGTTGTAAATTCCGCGGAAACGGTTGGGCGGAAGGGAACGTAGTCACCGCCAAAGTTCGAGAATTCAGCCAAGGAAAAAAATAAGCCAAACCGCGTAGAGATCGGACTATAAGTTCCAGAGTTGTAAATTCCGCGGAAACGGTTGGGCGGAAGGGAACGTAGTCACCGCCAAAGTTCGAGAATTCAGCCAAGGAAAAAAATAAGCCAAACCGCGTAGAGATCGGACTGTAAGTTCCAGAGTTGTAAATTCCGCGGAAACGGTTGGGCGGAAGGGAACGTAGTCACCGCAAAAGTTCGAGAATTCAGCCAAGGAAAAAAATAAGCCAAACCGCGTAGAGATCGGACTGTAAGTTCCAGAGTTGTAAATTCCGCGGAAACGGTTGGGCGGAAGGGAACGTAGTCACCGCCAAAGTTCGAGAATTCAGCCAAGGAAAAAAATAAGCCAAACCGCGTAGAGATCGGACTGTAAGTTCCAAAGTTGTAAATTCCGCGGAAACGGTTGGGCGGAAGGGAACGTAGTCACCGCCAAAGTTCGAGAATTCAGCCAAGGAAAAAAATAAGCCAAACCGCGTAGAGATCGGACTGTAAGTTCCAGAGTTGTAAATTCTGCGGAAACGGTTGGGCGGAAGGGAACGTAGTCACCGCCAAAGTTCGAGAATTCGGCCAAGGAAAAAAATAAGCCAAACCGCGTAGAGATCGGACTGTAAGTTCCAGAGTTGTAAATTCCGCGGAAACGGTTGGGCGGAAGGGAACGTAGTCACCGCCAAAGTTCGAGAATTCAGCCAAGGAAAAAAATAAGCCAAACCGCGTAGAGATCGGACTGTAGTTCCAGAGTTGTAAATTCTGCGGAAACGGTTGGGCGGAAGGGAACGTAGTCACCGCCAAAGTTCGAGAATTCAGCCAAGGAAAAAAATAAGCCAAACCGCGTAGAGATCGGACTGTAAGTTCCAGAGTTGTAAATTCCGCGGAAACGGTTGGGCGGAAGGGAACGTAGTCACCGCCAAAGTTCGAGAATTCAGCCAAGGAAAAAAATAAGCCAAACCGCGTAGAGATCGGACTGTAAGTTCCAGAGTTGTAAATTCCGCGGAAACGGTTGGGCGGAAGGGAACATAGTCACCGCCAAAGTTCGAGAATTCAGCCAAGGAAAAAAATAAGCCAAACCGCGTAGAGATCGGACTGTAAGTTCCAGAGTTGTAAATTCTGCGGAAACGGTTGGGCGGAAGGGAACGTAGTCACCGCCAAAGTTCGAGAATTCAGCCAAGGAAAAAAATAAGCCAAACCGCGTAGAGATTGGACTGTAAGTTCCAGAGTTTTAAATTCCGCGGAAACGGTTGGGCGGAAGGGAACGTAGTCACCGCCAAAGTTCGAGAATTCAGCCAAGGAAAAAAATAAGCCAAACCGCGTAGAGATCGGACTGTAAGTTCCAGAGTTGTAAATTCCGCGGAAACGGTTGGGCGGAAGGGAACGTAGTCACCGCCAAAGTTCGAGAATTCGGCCAAGGAAAAAAATAAGCCAAACCGCGTAGAGATCGGACTGTAAGTTCCAGAGTTGTAAATTCCGCGGAAACGGTTGGGCGGAAGGGAACGTAGTCACCGCCAAAGTTCGAGAATTCAGCCAAGGAAAAAAATAAGCCAAACCGCGTAGAGATTGGACTGTAAGTTCCAGAGTTTTAAATTCCGCGGAAACGGTTGGGCGGAAGGGAACGTAGTCACCGCCAAAGTTCGAGAATTCAGCCAAGGAAAAAAATAAGCCAAACCGCGTAGAGATCGGACTGTAAGTTCCAGAGTTGTAAATTCCGCGGAAACGGTTGGGCGGAAGGGAACGTAGTCACCGCCAAAGTTCGAGAATTCGGCCAAGGAAAAAAATAAGCCAAACCGCGTAGAGATCGGACTGTAAGTTCCAGAGTTGTAAATTCCGCGGAAACGGTTGGGCGGAAGGGAACGTAGTCACCGCCAAAGTTCGAGAATTCAGCCAAGGAAAAAAATAAGCCAAACCGCGTAGAGATCGGACTGAAAGTTCCAGAGTTGTAAATTCCGCGGAAACGGTTGGGCGGAAGGGAACGTAGTCACCGCCAAAGTTCGAGAATTCAGCCAAGGAAAAAAATAAGCCAAACCGCGTAGAGATCGGACTGTAAGTTCCAGAGTTGTAAATTCCGCGGAAACGGTTGGGCGGAAGGGAACGTTGTCACCGCCAAAGTTCGAGAATTCGGCCAAGGAAAAAAATAAGCCAAACCGCGTAGAGATCGGACTGTAAGTTCCAGAGTTGTAAATTCCGCGGAAACGGTTGGGCGGAAGGGAACGTAGTCACCGCCAAAGTTCGAGAATTCAGCCAAGGAAAAAAATAAGCCAAACCGCGTAGAGATCGGACTGTAAGTTCCAGAGTTGTAAACTCCGCGGAAACGGTTGGGCGGAAGGGAACGTTGTCACCGCCAAAGTTCGAGAATTCAGCCAAGGAAAAAAATAAGCCAAACCGCGTAGAGATCGGACTGTAAGTTCCAGAGTTGTAAATTCCGCGGAAACGGTTGGGCGGAAGGGAACATAGTCACCGCCAAAGTTCGAGAATTCAGCCAAGGAGAAAAATAAGCCAAACCGCGTAGAGATCGGACTGTAAGTTCCAGAGTTGTAAATTCCGCGGAAACGGTTGGGCGGAAGGGAACGTAGTCACCGCCAAAGTTCGAGAATTCAGCCAAGGAAAAAAATAAGCCAAACCGCGTAGAGATCGGACTGTAAGTTCCAGAGTTGTAAATTCCGCGGAAACGGTTGGGCGGAAGGGAACGTAGTCACCGCCAAAGTTCGAGAATTCAGCCAAGGAAAAAAATAAGCCAAACCGCGTAGAGATCGGACTGTAAGTTCCAGAGTTGTAAATTCCGCGGAAACGGTTGGGCGGAAGGGAACGTAGTCACCGCCAAAGTTCGAGAATTCGGCCAAGGAAAAAAATAAGCCAAACCGCGTAGAGATCGGACTGTAAGTTCCAGAGTTGTAAATTCCGCGGAAACGGTTGGGCGGAAGGGAACGTAGTCACCGCCAAAGTTCGAGAATTCCGCCAAGGAAAAAAATAAGCCAAACCGCGTAGAGATCGGACTGTAAGTTCCAGAGTTGTAAATTCCGCGGAAACGGTTGGGCGGAAGGGAACGTAATCACCGCCAAAGTTCGAGAATTCGGCCAAGGAAAAAAATAAGCCAAACCGCGTAGAGATCGGACTGTAAGTTCCAGAGCTGTAAATTCCGCGGAAACGGTTGGGCGGAAGAGAACGTAGTCACCGCCAAAGTTCGAGAATTCAGCCAAGGAAAAAAATAAGCCAAACCGCGTAGAGATCGGACTGTAAGTTCCAGAGTTGTAAATTCCGCGGAAACGGTTGGGCGGAAGGGAACGTAGTCACCGCCAAAGTTCGAGAATTCAGCCAAGGAAAAAAATAAGCCAAACCGCGTAGAGATCGGACTGTAAGTTCCAGAGTTGTAAATTCCGCGGAAACGGTTGGGCGGAAGGGAACGTAGTCACCGCCAAAGTTCGAGAATTCAGCCAAGGAAAAAAATAAGCCAAACCGCGTAGAGATCGGACTGTAAGTTCCAGAGTTGTAAATTCCGCGGAAACGGTTGGGCGGAAGGGAACGTAGTCACCGCCAAAGTTCGAGAATTCAGCCAAGGAAAAAAATAAGCCAAACCGCGTAGAGATCGGACTGTAAGTTCCAGAGTTGTAAATTCCGCGGAAACGGTTGGGCGGAAGGGAACATAGTCACCGCCAAAGTTCGAGAATTCAGCCAAGGAAAAAAATAAGCCAAACCGCGTAGAGATCGGACTGTAAGTTCCAGAGTTGTAAATTCTGCGGAAACGGTTGGGCGGAAGGGAACGTAGTCACCGCCAAAGTTCGAGAATTCAGCCAAGGAAAAAAATAAGCCAAACCGCGTAGAGATTGGACTGTAAGTTCCAGAGTTGTAAATTCCGCGGAAACGGTTGGGCGGAAGGGAACGTAGTCACCGCCAAAGTTCGAGAATTCAGCCAAGGAAAAAAATAAGCCAAACCGCGTACAGATCGGACTGTAAGTTCCAGAGTTGTAAACTCCGCGGAAACGGTTGGGCGGAAGGGAACGTTGTCACCGCCAAAGTTCGAGAATTCAGCCAAGGAAAAAAATAAGCCAAACCGCGTAGAGATCGGACTGTAAGTTCCAGAGTTGTAAATTCCGCGGAAACGGTTGGGCGGAAGGGAACATAGTCACCGCCAAAGTTCGAGAATTCAGCCAAGGAGAAAAATAAGCCAAACCGCGTAGAGATCGGACTGTAAGTTCCAGAGTTGTAAATTCCGCGGAAACGGTTGGGCGGAAGGGAACGTAGTCACCGCCAAAGTTCGAGAATTCAGCCAAGGAAAAAAATAAGCCAAACCGCGTAGAGATCGGACTGTAAGTTCCAGAGTTGTAAATTCCGCGGAAACGGTTGGGCGGAAGGGAACGTAGTCACCGCCAAAGTTCGAGAATTCAGCCAAGGAAAAAAATAAGCCAAACCGCGTAGAGATCGGACTGTAAGTTCCAGAGTTGTAAATTCCGCGGAAACGGTTGGGCGGAAGGGAACGTAGTCACCGCCAAAGTTCGAGAATTCGGCCAAGGAAAAAAATAAGCCAAACCGCGTAGAGATCGGACTGTAAGTTCCAGAGTTGTAAATTCCGCGGAAACGGTTGGGCGGAAGGGAACGTAGTCACCGCCAAAGTTCGAGAATTCAGCCAAGGAAAAAAATAAGCCAAACCGCGTAGAGATCGGACTGTAAGTTCCAGAGTTGTAAATTCCGCGGAAACGGTTGGGCGGAAGGGAACGTAGTCACCGCAAAAGTTCGAGAATTCAGCCAAGGAAAAAAATAAGCCAAACCGCGTAGAGATCGGACTGTAAGTTCCAGAGTTGTAAATTCCGCGGAAACGGTTGGGCGGAAGGGAACGTAGTCACCGCCAAAGTTCGAGAATTCAGCCAAGGAAAAAAATAAGCCAAACCGCGTAGAGATCGGACTGTAAGTTCCAAAGTTGTAAATTCCGCGAAAACGGTTGGGCGGAAGGGAACGTAGTCACCGCCAAAGTTCGAGAATTCAGCCAAGGAAAAAAATAAGCCAAACCGCGTAGAGATCGGACTGTAAGTTCCAGAGTTGTAAATTCTGCGGAAACGGTTGGGCGGAAGGGAACGTAGTCACCGCCAAAGTTCGAGAATTCAGCCAAGGAAAAAAATAAGCCAAACCGCGTAGAGATCGGACTGTAAGTTCCAGAGTTGTAAATTCCGCGGAAACGGTTATTCGAAAGGGAACGTAGTCACCGCCAAAGTTCGAGAATTCAGCCAAGGAAAAAAATAAGCCAAACCGCGTAGAGATCGGACTGTAAGTTCCAGAGTTGTAAATTCCGCGGAAACGGTTGGGCGGAAGGGAACGTAGTCACCGCCAAAGTTCGAGAATTCAGCCAAGGAAAAAAATAAGCCAAACCGCGTAGAGATCGGACTATAAGTTCCAGAGTTGTAAATTCCGCGGAAACGGTTGGGCGGAAGGGAACGTTGTCACCGCCAAAGTTCGAGAATTCAGCCAAGGAAAAAAATAAGCCAAACCGCGTAGAGATCGGACTGTAAGTTCCAAAGTTGTAAATTCCGCGGAAACGGTTGGGCGGAAGGGAACGTAGTCACCGCCAAAGTTCGAGAATTCAGCCAAGGAAAAAAATAAGCCAAACCGCGTAGAGATCGGACTGTAAGTTCCAGAGTTGTAAATTCCGCGGAAACGGTTAGGCGAAAGGGAAAGTAGTCACCGCCAAAGTTCGAGAATTCAGCCAAGGAAAAAAATAAGCCAAACCGCGTAGAGATCGGACTATAAGTTCCAGAGTTGTAAATTCCGCGGAAACGGTTGGGCGGAAGGGAACGTAGTCACCGCCAAAGTTCGAGAATTCAGCCAAGGAAAAAAATAAGCCAAACCGCGTAGAGATCGGACTGTAAGTTCCAGAGTTGTAAATTCCGCGGAAACGGTTGGGCGGAAGGGAACGTAGTCACCGCCAAAGTTCGAGAATTCGGCCAAGGAAAAAAATAAGCCAAACCGCGTAGAGATCGGACTGTAAGTTCCAGAGTTGTAAATTCCGCGGAAACGGTTGGGCGGAAGGGAACGTAGTCACCGCCAAAGTTCGAGAATTCAGCCAAGGAAAAAAATAAGCCAAACCGCGTAGAGATCGGACTGTAAGTTCCAGAGTTGTAAATTCTGCGGAAACGGTTGGGCGGAAGGGAACGTAGTCACCGCCAAAGTTCGAGAATTCAGCCAAGGAAAAAAATAAGCCAAACCGCGTAGAGATCGGACTGTAAGTTCCAGAGTTTTAAATTCCGCGGAAACGGTTGGGCGGAAGGGAACGTAGTCACCGCCAAAGTTCGAGAATTCGGCCAAGGAAAAAAATAAGCCAAACCGCGTAGAGATCGGACTGTAAGTTCAAGAGTTGTAAATTCCGCGGAAACGTTTGGGCGGAAGGGAACGTAGTCACCGCCAAAGTTCGAGAATTCGGCCAAGGAAAAAAATAAGCCAAACCGCGTAGAGATCGGACTGTAAGTTCCAGAGTTGTAAATTCCGCGGAAACGGTTGGGAGGAAGGGAACGTAGTCACCGCCAAAGTTCGAGAATTCAGCCAAGGAAAAAAATAAGCCAAACCGCGTAGAGATCGGACTGTAAGTTCCAGAGTTGTAAATTCCGCGGAAACGGTTGGGCGGAAGGGAACGTAGTCACCGCCAAAGTTCGAGAATTCAGCCAAGGAAAAAAATAAGCCAAACCGCGTAGAGATCGGACTGTAAGTTCCAGAGTTGTAAATTCCGCGGAAACGGTTGGGCGGAAGGGAACGTAGTCACCGCCAAAGTTCGAGAATTTGGCCAAGGAAAAAAATAAGCCAAACCGCGTAGAGATCGGACTGTAAGTTCCAGAGTTGTAAATTCCGCGGAAACGGTTGGGCGGAAGGGAACGTAGTCACCGCCAAAGTTCGAGAATTCAGCCAAGGAAAAAAATAAGCCAAACCGCGTAGAGATCGGACTGTAAGTTCCAGAGTTGTAAACTCCGCGGAAACGGTTGGGCGGAAGGGAACGTAGTCACCGCCAAAGTTCGAGAATTCAGCCAAGGAAAAAAATAAGCCAAACCGCGTAGAGATCGGACTGTAAGTTCCAGAGTTGTAAATTCCGCGGAAACGGTTGGGCGGAAGGGAACATAGTCACCGCCAAAGTTCGAGAATTCAGCCAAGGAGAAAAATAAGCCAAACCGCGTAGAGATCGGACTGTAAGTTCCAGAGTTGTAAATTCCGCGGAAACGGTTGGGCGGAAGGGAACGTAGTCACCGCCAAAGTTCGAGAATTCAGCCAAGGAAAAAAATAAGCCAAACCGCGTAGAGATCGGACTGTAAGTTCCAGAGTTGTAAATTCCGCGGAAACGGTTAGGCGAAAGGGAAAGTAGTCACCGCCAAAGTTCGAGAATTCAGCCAAGGAAAAAAATAAGCCAAACCGCGTAGAGATCGGACTGTAAGTTCCAGAGTTGTAAATTCCGCGGAAACGGTTGGGCGGAAGGGAACGTAGTCACCGCCAAAGTTCGAGAATTTGGCCAAGGAAAAAAATAAGCCAAACCGCGTAGAGATCGGACTGTAAGTTCCAGAGTTGTAAATTCCGCGGAAACGGTTGGGCGGAAGGGAACGTAGTCACCGCCAAAGTTCGAGAATTCAGCCAAGGAAAAAAATAAGCCAAACCGCGTAGAGATCGGACTGTAAGTTCCAGAGTTGTAAACTCCGCGGAAACGGTTGGGCGGAAGGGAACGTAGTCACCGCCAAAGTTCGAGAATTCAGCCAAGGAAAAAAATAAGCCAAACCGCGTAGAGATCGGACTGTAAGTTCCAGAGTTGTAAATTCCGCGGAAACGGTTGGGCGGAAGGGAACATAGTCACCGCCAAAGTTCGAGAATTCAGCCAAGGAGAAAAATAAGCCAAACCGCGTAGAGATCGGACTGTAAGTTCCAGAGTTGTAAATTCCGCGGAAACGGTTGGGCGGAAGGGAACGTAGTCACCGCCAAAGTTCGAGAATTCAGCCAAGGAAAAAAATAAGCCAAACCGCGTAGAGATCGGACTGTAAGTTCCAGAGTTGTAAATTCCGCGGAAACGGTTGGGCGGAAGGGAACGTAGTCACCGCCAAAGTTCGAGAATTCAGCCAAGGAAAAAAATAAGCCAAACCGCGTAGAGATCGGACTGTAAGTTCCAGAGTTGTAAATTCCGCGGAAACGGTTGGGCGGAAGGGAACGTAGTCACCGCCAAAGTTCGAGAATTCAGCCAAGGAAAAAAATAAGCCAAACCGCGTAGAGATCGGACTGTAAGTTCCAGAGTTGTAAATTCCGCGGAAACGGTTGGGCGGAAGGGAACGTAGTCACCGCAAAAGTTCGAGAATTCAGCCAAGGAAAAAAATAAGCCAAACCGCGTAGAGATCGGACTGTAAGTTCCAGAGTTGTAAATTCCGCGGAAACGGTTGGGCGGAAGGGAACGTAGTCACCGCCAAAGTTCGAGAATTCAGCCAAGGAAAAAAATAAGCCAAACCGCGTAGAGATAGGACTGTAAGTTCCAAAGTTGTAAATTCCGCGAAAACGGTTGGGCGGAAGGGAACGTAGTCACCGCCAAAGTTCGAGAATTCAGCCAAGGAAAAAAATAAGCCAAACCGCGTAGAGATCGGACTGTAAGTTCCAGAGTTGTAAATTCTGCGGAAACGGTTGGGCGGAAGGGAACGTAGTCACCGCCAAAGTTCGAGAATTCAGCCAAGGAAAAAAATAAGCCAAACCGCGTAGAGATCGGACTGTAAGTTCCAGAGTTGTAAATTCCGCGGAAACGGTTATTCGAAAGGGAACGTAGTCACCGCCAAAGTTCGAGAATTCAGCCAAGGAAAAAAATAAGCCAAACCGCGTAGAGATCGGACTGTAAGTTCCAGAGTTGTAAATTCCGCGGAAACGGTTGGGCGGAAGGGAACGTAGTCACCGCCAAAGTTCGAGAATTCAGCCAAGGAAAAAAATAAGCCAAACCGCGTAGAGATCGGACTATAAGTTCCAGAGTTGTAAATTCCGCGGAAACGGTTGGGCGGAAGGGAACGTTGTCACCGCCAAAGTTCGAGAATTCAGCCAAGGAAAAAAATAAGCCAAACCGCGTAGAGATCGGACTGTAAGTTCCAAAGTTGTAAATTCCGCGGAAACGGTTGGGCGGAAGGGAACGTAATCACCGCCAAAGTTCGAGAATTCAGCCAAGGAAAAAAATAAGCCAAACCGCGTAGAGATCGGACTGTAAGTTCCAGAGTTGTAAATTCCGCGGAAACGGTTAGGCGAAAGGGAAAGTAGTCACCGCCAAAGTTCGAGAATTCAGCCAAGGAAAAAAATAAGCCAAACCGCGTAGAGATCGGACTGTAAGTTCCAGAGTTGTAAATTCCGCGGAAACGGTTGGGCGGAAGGGAACGTAGTCACCGCCAAAGTTCGAGAATTCAGCCAAGGAAAAAAATAAGCCAAACCGCGTAGAGATCGGACTATAAGTTCCAGAGTTGTAAATTCCGCGGAAACGGTTGGGCGGAAGGGAACGTAGTCACCGCCAAAGTTCGAGAATTCAGCCAAGGAAAAAAATAAGCCAAACCGCGTAGAGATCGGACTGTAAGTTCCAGAGTTGTAAATTCCGCGGAAACGGTTGGGCGGAAGGGAACGTAATCACCGCCAAAGTTCGAGAATTCGGCCAAGGAAAAAAATAAGCCAAACCGCGTAGAGATCGGACTGTAAGTTCCAGAGTTGTAAATTCTGCGGAAACGGTTGGGCGGAAGGGAACGTAGTCACCGCCAAAGTTCGAGAATTCAGCCAAGGAAAAAAATAAGCCAAACCGCGTAGAGATCGGACTGTAAGTTCCAGAGTTTTAAATTCCGCGGAAACGGTTGGGCGGAAGGGAACGTAGTCACCGCCAAAGTTCGAGAATTCGGCCAAGGAAAAAAATAAGCCAAACCGCGTAGAGATCGGACTGTAAGTTCCAGAGTTGTAAATTCCGCGGAAACGGTTGGGCGGAAGGGAACGTAGTCACCGCCAAAGTTCGAGAATTCAGCCAAGGAAAAAAATAAGCCAAACCGCGTAGAGATCGGACTGTAAGTTCCAGAGTTGTAAATTCCGCGGAAACGGTTGGGCGGAAGGGAACGTAGTCACCGCCAAAGTTCGAGAATTCAGCCAAGGAAAAAAATAAGCCAAACCGCGTAGAGATCGGACTGTAAGTTCCAGAGTTGTAAATTCCGCGGAAACGGTTGGGCGGAAGGGAACGTAGTCACCGCCAAAGTTCGAGAATTCAGCCAAGGAAAAAAATAAGCCAAACCGCGTAGAGATCGGACTGTAAGTTCCAGAGTTGTAAATTCCGCGGAAACGGTTGGGCGGAAGGGAACGTAGTCACCGCCAAAGTTCGAGAATTCAGCCAAGGAAAAAAATAAGCCAAACCGCGTAGAGATCGGACTGTAAGTTCCAGAGTTGTAAATTCCGCGGAAACGGTTGGGCGGAAGGGAACGTAGTCACCGCCAAAGTTCGAGAATTCAGCCAAGGAAAAAAATAAGCCAAACCGCGTAGAGATCGGACTGTAAGTTCCAGAGTTGTAAATTCCGCGGAAACGGTTGGGCGGAAGGGAACGTAGTCACCGCCAAAGTTCGAGAATTCGGCCAAGGAAAAAAATAAGCCAAACCGCGTAGAGATCGGACTGTAAGTTCCAGAGTTGTAAATTCCGCGGAAACGGTTGGGCGGAAGGGAACGTAGTCACCGCCAAAGTTCGAGAATTCAGCCAAGGAAAAAAATAAGCCAAACCGCGTAGAGAACGGACTGTAAGTTCCAGAGTTGTAAATTCCGCGGAAACGGTTGGGCGGAAGGGAACATAGTCACCGCCAAAGTTCGAGAATTCAGCCAAGGAGAAAAATAAGCCAAACCGCGTAGAGATCGGACTGTAAGTTCCAGAGTTGTAAATTCCGCGGAAACGGTTGGGCGGAAGGGAACGTAGTCACCGCCAAAGTTCGAGAATTCAGCCAAGGAAAAAAATAAGCCAAACCGCGTAGAGATCGGACTGTAAGTTCCAGAGTTGTAAATTCCGCGGAAACGGTTGGGCGGAAGGGAACGTAGTCACCGCCAAAGTTCGAGAATTCAGCCAAGGAAAAAAATAAGCCAAACCGCGTAGAGATCGGACTGTAAGTTCCAGAGTTTTAAATTCCGCGGAAACGTTTGGGCGGAAGGGAACGTAGTCACCGCCAAAGTTCGAGAATTCGGCCAAGGAAAAAAATAAGCCAAACCGCGTAGAGATCGGACTGTAAGTTCCAGAGTTGTAAATTCCGCGGAAACGGTTGGGAGGAAGGGAACGTAGTCACCGCCAAAGTTCGAGAATTCAGCCAAGGAAAAAAATAAGCCAAACCGCGTAGAGATCGGACTGTAAGTTCCAGAGTTGTAAATTCCGCGGAAACGGTTGGGCGGAAGGGAACGTAGTCACCGCCAAAGTTCGAGAATTCAGCCAAGGAAAAAAATAAGCCAAACCGCGTAGAGATCGGACTGTAAGTTCCAGAGTTGTAAATTCCGCGGAAACGGTTGGGCGGAAGGGAACGTAGTCACCGCCAAAGTTCGAGAATTTGGCCAAGGAAAAAAATAAGCCAAACCGCGTAGAGATCGGACTGTAAGTTCCAGAGTTGTAAATTCCGCGGAAACGGTTGGGCGGAAGGGAACGTAGTCACCGCCAAAGTTCGAGAATTCAGCCAAGGAAAAAAATAAGCCAAACCGCGTAGAGATCGGACTGTAAGTTCCAGAGTTGTAAATTCCGCGGAAACGGTTGGGCGGAAGGGAACGTAGTCACCGCCAAAGTTCGAGAATTCAGCCAAGGAAAAAAATAAGCCAAACCGCGTAGAGATCGGACTGTAAGTTCCAGAGTTGTAAATTCCGCGGAAACGGTTGGGCGGAAGGGAACGTAGTCACCGCCAAAGTTCGAGAATTCAGCCAAGGAAAAAAATAAGCCAAACCGCGTAGAGATCGGACTGTAAGTTCCAGAGTTGTAAATTCCGCGGAAACGGTTGGGCGGAAGGGAACGTAGTCACCGCCAAAGTTCGAGAATTCGGCCAAGGAAAAAAATAAGCCAAACCGCGTAGAGATCGGACTGTAAGTTCCAGAGTTGTAAATTCCGCGGAAACGGTTGGGCGGAAGGGAACGTAGTCACCGCCAAAGTTCGAGAATTCAGCCAAGGAAAAAAATAAGCCAAACCGCGTAGAGAACGGACTGTAAGTTGCAGAGTTGTAAATTCCGCGGAAACGGTTGGGCGGAAGGGAACATAGTCACCGCCAAAGTTCGAGAATTCAGCCAAGGAGAAAAATAAGCCAAACCGCGTAGAGATCGGACTGTAAGTTCCAGAGTTGTAAATTCCGCGGAAACGGTTGGGCGGAAGGGAACGTAGTCACCGCCAAAGTTCGAGAATTCAGCCAAGGAAAAAAATAAGCCAAACCGCGTAGAGATCGGACTGTAAGTTCCAGAGTTGTAAATTCCGCGGAAACGGTTGGGCGGAAGGGAACGTAGTCACCGCCAAAGTTCGAGAATTCAGCCAAGGAAAAAAATAAGCCAAACCGCGTAGAGATCGGACTGTAAGTTCCAGAGTTTTAAATTCCGCGGAAACGGTTGGGCGGAAGGGAACGTAGTCACCGCCAAAGTTCGAGAATTCAGCCAAGGAAAAAAATAAGCCAAACCGCGTAGAGATCGGACTGTAAGTTCCAGAGTTGTAAATTCCGCGGAAACGGTTGGGCGGAAGGGAACGTAGTCACCGCCAAAGTTCGAGAATTTGGCCAAGGAAAAAAATAAGCCAAACCGCGTAGAGATCGGACTGTAAGTTCCAGAGTTGTAAATTCCGCGGAAACGGTTGGGCGGAAGGGAACGTAGTCACCGCCAAAGTTCGAGAATTCAGCCAAGGAAAAAAATAAGCCAAACCGCGTAGAGATCGGACTGTAAGTTCCAGAGTTGTAAATTCCGCGGAAACGGTTGGGCGGAAGGGAACGTAGTCACCGCCAAAGTTCGAGAATTCAGCCAAGGAAAAAAATAAGCCAAACCGCGTAGAGATCGGACTGTAAGTTCCAGAGTTGTAAATTCCGCGGAAACGGTTGGGCGGAAGGGAACGTAGTCACCGCCAAAGTTCGAGAATTCAGCCAAGGAAAAAAATAAGCCAAACCGCGTAGAGATCGGACTGTAAGTTCCAGAGTTGTAAATTCCGCGGAAACGGTTGGGCGGAAGGGAACGTAGTCACCGCCAAAGTTCGAGAATTCGGCCAAGGAAAAAAATAAGCCAAACCGCGTAGAGATCGGACTGTAAGTTCCAGAGTTGTAAATTCCGCGGAAACGGTTGGGCGGAAGGGAACGTAGTCACCGCCAAAGTTCGAGAATTCAGCCAAGGAAAAAAATAAGCCAAACCGCGTAGAGAACGGACTGTAAGTTGCAGAGTTGTAAATTCCGCGGAAACGGTTGGGCGGAAGGGAACATAGTCACCGCCAAAGTTCGAGAATTCAGCCAAGGAGAAAAATAAGCCAAACCGCGTAGAGATCGGACTGTAAGTTCCAGAGTTGTAAATTCCGCGGAAACGGTTGGGCGGAAGGGAACGTAGTCACCGCCAAAGTTCGAGAATTCAGCCAAGGAAAAAAATAAGCCAAACCGCGTAGAGATCGGACTGTAAGTTCCAGAGTTGTAAATTCCGCGGAAACGGTTGGGCGGAAGGGAACGTAGTCACCGCCAAAGTTCGAGAATTCAGCCAAGGAAAAAAATAAGCCAAACCGCGTAGAGATCGGACTGTAAGTTCCAGAGTTTTAAATTCCGCGGAAACGTTTGGGCGGAAGGGAACGTAGTCACCGCCAAAGTTCGAGAATTCGGCCAAGGAAAAAAATAAGCCAAACCGCGTAGAGATCGGACTGTAAGTTCCAGAGTTGTAAATTCCGCGGAAACGGTTGGGAGGAAGGGAACGTAGTCACCGCCAAAGTTCGAGAATTCAGCCAAGGAAAAAAATAAGCCAAACCGCGTAGAGATCGGACTGTAAGTTCCAGAGTTGTAAATTCCGCGGAAACGGTTGGGCGGAAGGGAACGTAGTCACCGCCAAAGTTCGAGAATTCAGCCAAGGAAAAAAATAAGCCAAACCGCGTAGAGATCGGACTGTAAGTTCCAGAGTTGTAAATTCCGCGGAAACGGTTGGGCGGAAGGGAACGTAGTCACCGCCAAAGTTCGAGAATTTGGCCAAGGAAAAAAATAAGCCAAACCGCGTAGAGATCGGACTGTAAGTTCCAGAGTTGTAAATTCCGCGGAAACGGTTGGGCGGAAGGGAACGTAGTCACCGCCAAAGTTCGAGAATTCAGCCAAGGAAAAAAATAAGCCAAACCGCGTAGAGATCGGACTGTAAGTTCCAGAGTTGTAAACTCCGCGGAAACGGTTGGGCGGAAGGGAACGTAGTCACCGCCAAAGTTCGAGAATTCAGCCAAGGAAAAAAATAAGCCAAACCGCGTAGAGATCGGACTGTAAGTTCCAGAGTTGTAAATTCCGCGGAAACGGTTGGGCGGAAGGGAACATAGTCACCGCCAAAGTTCGAGAATTCAGCCAAGGAGAAAAATAAGCCAAACCGCGTAGAGATCGGACTGTAAGTTCCAGAGTTGTAAATTCCGCGGAAACGGTTGGGCGGAAGGGAACGTAGTCACCGCCAAAGTTCGAGAATTCAGCCAAGGAAAAAAATAAGCCAAACCGCGTAGAGATCGGACTGTAAGTTCCAGAGTTGTAAATTCCGCGGAAACGGTTGGGCGGAAGGGAACGTAGTCACCGCCAAAGTTCGAGAATTCGGCCAAGGAAAAAAATAAGCCAAACCGCGTAGAGATCGGACTGTAAGTTCCAGAGTTGTAAATTCCGCGGAAACGGTTGGGCGGAAGGGAACGTAGTCACCGCCAAAGTTCGAGAATTCAGCCAAGGAAAAAAATAAGCCAAACCGCGTAGAGATCGGACTGTAAGTTCCAGAGTTGTAAATTCCGCGGAAACGGTTGGGCGGAAGGGAACGTAGTCACCGCCAAAGTTCGAGAATTCAGCCAAGGAAAAAAATAAGCCAAACCGCGTAGAGATCGGACTGTAAGTTCCAGAGTTTTAAATTCCGCGGAAACGTTTGGGCGGAAGGGAACGTAGTCACCGCCAAAGTTCGAGAATTCGGCCAAGGAAAAAAATAAGCCAAACCGCGTAGAGATCGGACTGTAAGTTCCAGAGTTGTAAATTCCGCGGAAACGGTTGGGAGGAAGGGAACGTAGTCACCGCCAAAGTTCGAGAATTCAGCCAAGGAAAAAAATAAGCCAAACCGCGTAGAGATCGGACTGTAAGTTCCAGAGTTGTAAATTCCGCGGAAACGGTTGGGCGGAAGGGAACGTAGTCACCGCCAAAGTTCGAGAATTCAGCCAAGGAAAAAAATAAGCCAAACCGCGTAGAGATCGGACTGTAAGTTCCAGAGTTGTAAATTCCGCGGAAACGGTTGGGCGGAAGGGAACGTAGTCACCGCCAAAGTTCGAGAATTCAGCCAAGGAAAAAAATAAGCCAAACCGCGTAGAGATCGGACTGTAAGTTCCAGAGTTGTAAATTCCGCGGAAACGGTTGGGCGGAAGGGAACGTAGTCACCGCCAAAGTTCGAGAATTCAGCCAAGGAAAAAAATAAGCCAAACCGCGTAGAGATCGGACTGTAAGTTCCAGAGTTGTAAATTCCGCGGAAACGGTTGGGCGGAAGGGAACGTAGTCACCGCCAAAGTTCGAGAATTCAGCCAAGGAAAAAAATAAGCCAAACCGCGTAGAGATCGGACTGTAAGTTCCAGAGTTGTAAATTCCGCGGAAACGGTTGGGCGGAAGGGAACGTAGTCACCGCCAAAGTTCGAGAATTCAGCCAAGGAAAAAAATAAGCCAAACCGCGTAGAGATCGGACTGTAAGTTCCAGAGTTGTAAATTCCGCGGAAACGGTTGGGCGGAAGGGAACGTAGTCACCGCCAAAGTTCGAGAATTCGGCCAAGGAAAAAAATAAGCCAAACCGCGTAGAGATCGGACTGTAAGTTCCAGAGTTGTAAATTCCGCGGAAACGGTTGGGCGGAAGGGAACGTAGTCACCGCCAAAGTTCGAGAATTCAGCCAAGGAAAAAAATAAGCCAAACCGCGTAGAGAACGGACTGTAAGTTGCAGAGTTGTAAATTCCGCGGAAACGGTTGGGCGGAAGGGAACATAGTCACCGCCAAAGTTCGAGAATTCAGCCAAGGAGAAAAATAAGCCAAACCGCGTAGAGATCGGACTGTAAGTTCCAGAGTTGTAAATTCCGCGGAAACGGTTGGGCGGAAGGGAACGTAGTCACCGCCAAAGTTCGAGAATTCAGCCAAGGAAAAAAATAAGCCAAACCGCGTAGAGATCGGACTGTAAGTTCCAGAGTTGTAAATTCCGCGGAAACGGTTGGGCGGAAGGGAACGTAGTCACCGCCAAAGTTCGAGAATTCAGCCAAGGAAAAAAATAAGCCAAACCGCGTAGAGATCGGACTGTAAGTTCCAGAGTTTTAAATTCCGCGGAAACGGTTGGGCGGAAGGGAACGTAGTCACCGCCAAAGTTCGAGAATTCAGCCAAGGAAAAAAATAAGCCAAACCGCGTAGAGATCGGACTGTAAGTTCCAGAGTTGTAAATTCCGCGGAAACGGTTGGGCGGAAGGGAACGTAGTCACCGCCAAAGTTCGAGAATTTGGCCAAGGAAAAAAATAAGCCAAACCGCGTAGAGATCGGACTGTAAGTTCCAGAGTTGTAAATTCCGCGGAAACGGTTGGGCGGAAGGGAACGTAGTCACCGCCAAAGTTCGAGAATTCAGCCAAGGAAAAAAATAAGCCAAACCGCGTAGAGATCGGACTGTAAGTTCCAGAGTTGTAAATTCCGCGGAAACGGTTGGGCGGAAGGGAACGTAGTCACCGCCAAAGTTCGAGAATTCAGCCAAGGAAAAAAATAAGCCAAACCGCGTAGAGATCGGACTGTAAGTTCCAGAGTTGTAAATTCCGCGGAAACGGTTGGGCGGAAGGGAACGTAGTCACCGCCAAAGTTCGAGAATTCAGCCAAGGAAAAAAATAAGCCAAACCGCGTAGAGATCGGACTGTAAGTTCCAGAGTTGTAAATTCCGCGGAAACGGTTGGGCGGAAGGGAACGTAGTCACCGCCAAAGTTCGAGAATTCGGCCAAGGAAAAAAATAAGCCAAACCGCGTAGAGATCGGACTGTAAGTTCCAGAGTTGTAAATTCCGCGGAAACGGTTGGGCGGAAGGGAACGTAGTCACCGCCAAAGTTCGAGAATTCAGCCAAGGAAAAAAATAAGCCAAACCGCGTAGAGAACGGACTGTAAGTTGCAGAGTTGTAAATTCCGCGGAAACGGTTGGGCGGAAGGGAACATAGTCACCGCCAAAGTTCGAGAATTCAGCCAAGGAGAAAAATAAGCCAAACCGCGTAGAGATCGGACTGTAAGTTCCAGAGTTGTAAATTCCGCGGAAACGGTTGGGCGGAAGGGAACGTAGTCACCGCCAAAGTTCGAGAATTCAGCCAAGGAAAAAAATAAGCCAAACCGCGTAGAGATCGGACTGTAAGTTCCAGAGTTGTAAATTCCGCGGAAACGGTTGGGCGGAAGGGAACGTAGTCACCGCCAAAGTTCGAGAATTCAGCCAAGGAAAAAAATAAGCCAAACCGCGTAGAGATCGGACTGTAAGTTCCAGAGTTTTAAATTCCGCGGAAACGTTTGGGCGGAAGGGAACGTAGTCACCGCCAAAGTTCGAGAATTCGGCCAAGGAAAAAAATAAGCCAAACCGCGTAGAGATCGGACTGTAAGTTCCAGAGTTGTAAATTCCGCGGAAACGGTTGGGAGGAAGGGAACGTAGTCACCGCCAAAGTTCGAGAATTCAGCCAAGGAAAAAAATAAGCCAAACCGCGTAGAGATCGGACTGTAAGTTCCAGAGTTGTAAATTCCGCGGAAACGGTTGGGCGGAAGGGAACGTAGTCACCGCCAAAGTTCGAGAATTCAGCCAAGGAAAAAAATAAGCCAAACCGCGTAGAGATCGGACTGTAAGTTCCAGAGTTGTAAATTCCGCGGAAACGGTTGGGCGGAAGGGAACGTAGTCACCGCCAAAGTTCGAGAATTTGGCCAAGGAAAAAAATAAGCCAAACCGCGTAGAGATCGGACTGTAAGTTCCAGAGTTGTAAATTCCGCGGAAACGGTTGGGCGGAAGGGAACGTAGTCACCGCCAAAGTTCGAGAATTCAGCCAAGGAAAAAAATAAGCCAAACCGCGTAGAGATCGGACTGTAAGTTCCAGAGTTGTAAACTCCGCGGAAACGGTTGGGCGGAAGGGAACGTAGTCACCGCCAAAGTTCGAGAATTCAGCCAAGGAAAAAAATAAGCCAAACCGCGTAGAGATCGGACTGTAAGTTCCAGAGTTGTAAATTCCGCGGAAACGGTTGGGCGGAAGGGAACATAGTCACCGCCAAAGTTCGAGAATTCAGCCAAGGAGAAAAATAAGCCAAACCGCGTAGAGATCGGACTGTAAGTTCCAGAGTTGTAAATTCCGCGGAAACGGTTGGGCGGAAGGGAACGTAGTCACCGCCAAAGTTCGAGAATTCAGCCAAGGAAAAAAATAAGCCAAACCGCGTAGAGATCGGACTGTAAGTTCCAGAGTTGTAAATTCCGCGGAAACGGTTAGGCGAAAGGGAAAGTAGTCACCGCCAAAGTTCGAGAATTCAGCCAAGGAAAAAAATAAGCCAAACCGCGTAGAGATCGGACTGTAAGTTCCAGAGTTGTAAATTCCGCGGAAACGGTTGGGCGGAAGGGAACGTAGTCACCGCCAAAGTTCGAGAATTTGGCCAAGGAAAAAAATAAGCCAAACCGCGTAGAGATCGGACTGTAAGTTCCAGAGTTGTAAATTCCGCGGAAACGGTTGGGCGGAAGGGAACGTAGTCACCGCCAAAGTTCGAGAATTCAGCCAAGGAAAAAAATAAGCCAAACCGCGTAGAGATCGGACTGTAAGTTCCAGAGTTGTAAACTCCGCGGAAACGGTTGGGCGGAAGGGAACGTAGTCACCGCCAAAGTTCGAGAATTCAGCCAAGGAAAAAAATAAGCCAAACCGCGTAGAGATCGGACTGTAAGTTCCAGAGTTGTAAATTCCGCGGAAACGGTTGGGCGGAAGGGAACATAGTCACCGCCAAAGTTCGAGAATTCAGCCAAGGAGAAAAATAAGCCAAACCGCGTAGAGATCGGACTGTAAGTTCCAGAGTTGTAAATTCCGCGGAAACGGTTGGGCGGAAGGGAACGTAGTCACCGCCAAAGTTCGAGAATTCAGCCAAGGAAAAAAATAAGCCAAACCGCGTAGAGATCGGACTGTAAGTTCCAGAGTTGTAAATTCCGCGGAAACGGTTGGGCGGAAGGGAACGTAGTCACCGCCAAAGTTCGAGAATTCAGCCAAGGAAAAAAATAAGCCAAACCGCGTAGAGATCGGACTATAAGTTCCAGAGTTGTAAATTCCGCGGAAACGGTTGGGCGGAAGGGAACGTAGTCACCGCCAAAGTTCGAGAATTCAGCCAAGGAAAAAAATAAGCCAAACCGCGTAGAGATCGGACTGTAAGTTCCAGAGTTGTAAATTCCGCGGAAACGGTTGGGCGGAAGGGAACGTAGTCACCGCCAAAGTTCGAGAATTCGGCCAAGGAAAAAAATAAGCCAAACCGCGTAGAGATCGGACTGTAAGTTCCAGAGTTGTAAATTCCGCGGAAACGGTTGGGCGGAAGGGAACGTAGTCACCGCCAAAGTTCGAGAATTCAGCCAAGGAAAAAAATAAGCCAAACCGCGTAGAGATCGGACTGTAAGTTCCAGAGTTGTAAATTCTGCGGAAACGGTTGGGCGGAAGGGAACGTAGTCACCGCCAAAGTTCGAGAATTCAGCCAAGGAAAAAAATAAGCCAAACCGCGTAGAGATCGGACTGTAAGTTCCAGAGTTTTAAATTCCGCGGAAACGGTTGGGCGGAAGGGAACGTAGTCACCGCCAAAGTTCGAGAATTCGGCCAAGGAAAAAAATAAGCCAAACCGCGTAGAGATCGGACTGTAAGTTCCAGAGTTGTAAATTCCGCGGAAACGGTTGGGCGGAAGGGAACGTAGTCACCGCCAAAGTTCGAGAATTCAGCCAAGGAAAAAAATAAGCCAAACCGCGTAGAGATCGGACTGTAAGTTCCAGAGTTGTAAATTCCGCGGAAACGGTTGGGCGGAAGGGAACGTAGTCACCGCCAAAGTTCGAGAATTCAGCCAAGGAAAAAAATAAGCCAAACCGCGTAGAGATCGGACTGTAAGTTCCAGAGTTGTAAATTCCGCGGAAACGGTTGGGCGGAAGGGAACGTAGTCACCGCCAAAGTTCGAGAATTCAGCCAAGGAAAAAAATAAGCCAAACCGCGTAGAGATCGGACTGTAAGTTCCAGAGTTGTAAATTCCGCGGAAACGGTTGGGCGGAAGGGAACGTAGTCACCGCCAAAGTTCGAGAATTCAGCCAAGGAAAAAAATAAGCCAAACCGCGTAGAGATCGGACTGTAAGTTCCAGAGTTGTAAATTCCGCGGAAACGGTTGGGCGGAAGGGAACGTAGTCACCGCCAAAGTTCGAGAATTCAGCCAAGGAAAAAAATAAGCCAAACCGCGTAGAGATCGGACTGTAAGTTCCAGAGTTGTAAATTCCGCGGAAACGGTTGGGCGGAAGGGAACGTAGTCACCGCCAAAGTTCGAGAATTCGGCCAAGGAAAAAAATAAGCCAAACCGCGTAGAGATCGGACTGTAAGTTCCAGAGTTGTAAATTCCGCGGAAACGGTTGGGCGGAAGGGAACGTAGTCACCGCCAAAGTTCGAGAATTCAGCCAAGGAAAAAAATAAGCCAAACCGCGTAGAGAACGGACTGTAAGTTCCAGAGTTGTAAATTCCGCGGAAACGGTTGGGCGGAAGGGAACATAGTCACCGCCAAAGTTCGAGAATTCAGCCAAGGAGAAAAATAAGCCAAACCGCGTAGAGATCGGACTGTAAGTTCCAGAGTTGTAAATTCCGCGGAAACGGTTGGGCGGAAGGGAACGTAGTCACCGCCAAAGTTCGAGAATTCAGCCAAGGAAAAAAATAAGCCAAACCGCGTAGAGATCGGACTGTAAGTTCCAGAGTTGTAAATTCCGCGGAAACGGTTGGGCGGAAGGGAACGTAGTCACCGCCAAAGTTCGAGAATTCAGCCAAGGAAAAAAATAAGCCAAACCGCGTAGAGATCGGACTGTAAGTTCCAGAGTTTTAAATTCCGCGGAAACGTTTGGGCGGAAGGGAACGTAGTCACCGCCAAAGTTCGAGAATTCGGCCAAGGAAAAAAATAAGCCAAACCGCGTAGAGATCGGACTGTAAGTTCCAGAGTTGTAAATTCCGCGGAAACGGTTGGGCGGAAGGGAACGTAGTCACCGCCAAAGTTCGAGAATTCAGCCAAGGAAAAAAATAAGCCAAACCGCGTAGAGATCGGACTGTAAGTTCCAGAGTTGTAAATTCCGCGGAAACGGTTGGGCGGAAGGGAACGTAGTCACCGCCAAAGTTCGAGAATTCAGCCAAGGAAAAAAATAAGCCAAACCGCGTAGAGATCGGACTGTAAGTTCCAGAGTTGTAAATTCCGCGGAAACGGTTGGGCGGAAGGGAACATAGTCACCGCCAAAGTTCGAGAATTCAGCCAAGGAGAAAAATAAGCCAAACCGCGTAGAGATCGGACTGTAAGTTCCAGAGTTGTAAATTCCGCGGAAACGGTTGGGCGGAAGGGAACGTAGTCACCGCCAAAGTTCGAGAATTCAGCCAAGGAAAAAAATAAGCCAAACCGCGTAGAGATCGGACTGTAAGTTCCAGAGTTGTAAATTCCGCGGAAACGGTTG
The DNA here is from genome assembly GCA_024610705.1 of Tetragnatha versicolor. Lineage (NCBI taxonomy): Eukaryota > Metazoa > Arthropoda > Arachnida > Araneae > Tetragnathidae > Tetragnatha > Tetragnatha versicolor. The sequence goes on from JANDEH010000093.1 coordinate 143,996, forward strand.
GGCGGAAGGGAACGTAGTCACCGCCAAAGTTCGAGAATTCAGCCAAGGAAAAAAATAAGCCAAACCGCGTAGAGATCGGACTGTAAGTTCCAGAGTTGTAAATTCCGCGGAAACGGTTGGGCGGAAGGGAACGTAGTCACCGCCAAAGTTCGAGAATTCGGCCAAGGAAAAAAATAAGCCAAACCGCGTAGAGATCGGACTGTAAGTTCCAGAGTTGTAAATTCCGCGGAAACGGTTGGGCGGAAGGGAACGTAGTCACCGCCAAAGTTCGAGAATTCAGCCAAGGAAAAAAATAAGCCAAACCGCGTAGAGATCGGACTGTAAGTTCCAGAGTTGTAAATTCCGCGGAAACGGTTGGGCGGAAGGGAACGTAGTCACCGCAAAAGTTCGAGAATTCAGCCAAGGAAAAAAATAAGCCAAACCGCGTAGAGATCGGACTGTAAGTTCCAGAGTTGTAAATTCCGCGGAAACGGTTGGGCGGAAGGGAACGTAGTCACCGCCAAAGTTCGAGAATTCAGCCAAGGAAAAAAATAAGCCAAACCGCGTAGAGATCGGACTGTAAGTTCCAAAGTTGTAAATTCCGCGAAAACGGTTGGGCGGAAGGGAACGTAGTCACCGCCAAAGTTCGAGAATTCGGCCAAGGAAAAAAATAAGCCAAACCGCGTAGAGATCGGACTGTAAGTTCCAGAGTTGTAAATTCCGCGGAAACGGTTGGGCGGAAGGGAACGTAGTCACCGCCAAAGTTCGAGAATTCAGCCAAGGAAAAAAATAAGCCAAACCGCGTAGAGATCGGACTGTAAGTTCCAGAGTTGTAAATTCTGCGGAAACGGTTGGGCGGAAGGGAACGTAGTCACCGCCAAAGTTCGAGAATTCAGCCAAGGAAAAAAATAAGCCAAACCGCGTAGAGATCGGACTGTAAGTTCCAGAGTTTTAAATTCCGCGGAAACGGTTGGGCGGAAGGGAACGTAGTCACCGCCAAAGTTCGAGAATTCGGCCAAGGAAAAAAATAAGCCAAACCGCGTAGAGATCGGACTGTAAGTTCAAGAGTTGTAAATTCCGCGGAAACGTTTGGGCGGAAGGGAACGTAGTCACCGCCAAAGTTCGAGAATTCGGCCAAGGAAAAAAATAAGCCAAACCGCGTAGAGATCGGACTGTAAGTTCCAGAGTTGTAAATTCCGCGGAAACGGTTGGGAGGAAGGGAACGTAGTCACCGCCAAAGTTCGAGAATTCAGCCAAGGAAAAAAATAAGCCAAACCGCGTAGAGATCGGACTGTAAGTTCCAGAGTTGTAAATTCCGCGGAAACGGTTGGGCGGAAGGGAACGTAGTCACCGCCAAAGTTCGAGAATTCAGCCAAGGAAAAAAATAAGCCAAACCGCGTAGAGATCGGACTGTAAGTTCCAGAGTTGTAAATTCCGCGGAAACGGTTGGGCGGAAGGGAACGTAGTCACCGCCAAAGTTCGAGAATTTGGCCAAGGAAAAAAATAAGCCAAACCGCGTAGAGATCGGACTGTAAGTTCCAGAGTTGTAAATTCCGCGGAAACGGTTGGGCGGAAGGGAACGTAGTCACCGCCAAAGTTCGAGAATTCAGCCAAGGAAAAAAATAAGCCAAACCGCGTAGAGATCGGACTGTAAGTTCCAGAGTTGTAAACTCCGCGGAAACGGTTGGGCGGAAGGGAACGTAGTCACCGCCAAAGTTCGAGAATTCAGCCAAGGAAAAAAATAAGCCAAACCGCGTAGAGATCGGACTGTAAGTTCCAGAGTTGTAAATTCCGCGGAAACGGTTGGGCGGAAGGGAACATAGTCACCGCCAAAGTTCGAGAATTCAGCCAAGGAGAAAAATAAGCCAAACCGCGTAGAGATCGGACTGTAAGTTCCAGAGTTGTAAATTCCGCGGAAACGGTTGGGCGGAAGGGAACGTAGTCACCGCCAAAGTTCGAGAATTCAGCCAAGGAAAAAAATAAGCCAAACCGCGTAGAGATCGGACTGTAAGTTCCAGAGTTGTAAATTCCGCGGAAACGGTTAGGCGAAAGGGAAAGTAGTCACCGCCAAAGTTCGAGAATTCAGCCAAGGAAAAAAATAAGCCAAACCGCGTAGAGATCGGACTGTAAGTTCCAGAGTTGTAAATTCCGCGGAAACGGTTGGGCGGAAGGGAACGTAGTCACCGCCAAAGTTCGAGAATTTGGCCAAGGAAAAAAATAAGCCAAACCGCGTAGAGATCGGACTGTAAGTTCCAGAGTTGTAAATTCCGCGGAAACGGTTGGGCGGAAGGGAACGTAGTCACCGCCAAAGTTCGAGAATTCAGCCAAGGAAAAAAATAAGCCAAACCGCGTAGAGATCGGACTGTAAGTTCCAGAGTTGTAAACTCCGCGGAAACGGTTGGGCGGAAGGGAACGTAGTCACCGCCAAAGTTCGAGAATTCAGCCAAGGAAAAAAATAAGCCAAACCGCGTAGAGATCGGACTGTAAGTTCCAGAGTTGTAAATTCCGCGGAAACGGTTGGGCGGAAGGGAACATAGTCACCGCCAAAGTTCGAGAATTCAGCCAAGGAGAAAAATAAGCCAAACCGCGTAGAGATCGGACTGTAAGTTCCAGAGTTGTAAATTCCGCGGAAACGGTTGGGCGGAAGGGAACGTAGTCACCGCCAAAGTTCGAGAATTCAGCCAAGGAAAAAAATAAGCCAAACCGCGTAGAGATCGGACTGTAAGTTCCAGAGTTGTAAATTCCGCGGAAACGGTTGGGCGGAAGGGAACGTAGTCACCGCCAAAGTTCGAGAATTCAGCCAAGGAAAAAAATAAGCCAAACCGCGTAGAGATCGGACTGTAAGTTCCAGAGTTGTAAATTCCGCGGAAACGGTTGGGCGGAAGGGAACGTAGTCACCGCCAAAGTTCGAGAATTCAGCCAAGGAAAAAAATAAGCCAAACCGCGTAGAGATCGGACTGTAAGTTCCAGAGTTGTAAATTCCGCGGAAACGGTTGGGCGGAAGGGAACGTAGTCACCGCAAAAGTTCGAGAATTCAGCCAAGGAAAAAAATAAGCCAAACCGCGTAGAGATCGGACTGTAAGTTCCAGAGTTGTAAATTCCGCGGAAACGGTTGGGCGGAAGGGAACGTAGTCACCGCCAAAGTTCGAGAATTCAGCCAAGGAAAAAAATAAGCCAAACCGCGTAGAGATAGGACTGTAAGTTCCAAAGTTGTAAATTCCGCGAAAACGGTTGGGCGGAAGGGAACGTAGTCACCGCCAAAGTTCGAGAATTCAGCCAAGGAAAAAAATAAGCCAAACCGCGTAGAGATCGGACTGTAAGTTCCAGAGTTGTAAATTCTGCGGAAACGGTTGGGCGGAAGGGAACGTAGTCACCGCCAAAGTTCGAGAATTCAGCCAAGGAAAAAAATAAGCCAAACCGCGTAGAGATCGGACTGTAAGTTCCAGAGTTGTAAATTCCGCGGAAACGGTTATTCGAAAGGGAACGTAGTCACCGCCAAAGTTCGAGAATTCAGCCAAGGAAAAAAATAAGCCAAACCGCGTAGAGATCGGACTGTAAGTTCCAGAGTTGTAAATTCCGCGGAAACGGTTGGGCGGAAGGGAACGTAGTCACCGCCAAAGTTCGAGAATTCAGCCAAGGAAAAAAATAAGCCAAACCGCGTAGAGATCGGACTATAAGTTCCAGAGTTGTAAATTCCGCGGAAACGGTTGGGCGGAAGGGAACGTTGTCACCGCCAAAGTTCGAGAATTCAGCCAAGGAAAAAAATAAGCCAAACCGCGTAGAGATCGGACTGTAAGTTCCAAAGTTGTAAATTCCGCGGAAACGGTTGGGCGGAAGGGAACGTAATCACCGCCAAAGTTCGAGAATTCAGCCAAGGAAAAAAATAAGCCAAACCGCGTAGAGATCGGACTGTAAGTTCCAGAGTTGTAAATTCCGCGGAAACGGTTAGGCGAAAGGGAAAGTAGTCACCGCCAAAGTTCGAGAATTCAGCCAAGGAAAAAAATAAGCCAAACCGCGTAGAGATCGGACTGTAAGTTCCAGAGTTGTAAATTCCGCGGAAACGGTTGGGCGGAAGGGAACGTAGTCACCGCCAAAGTTCGAGAATTCAGCCAAGGAAAAAAATAAGCCAAACCGCGTAGAGATCGGACTATAAGTTCCAGAGTTGTAAATTCCGCGGAAACGGTTGGGCGGAAGGGAACGTAGTCACCGCCAAAGTTCGAGAATTCAGCCAAGGAAAAAAATAAGCCAAACCGCGTAGAGATCGGACTGTAAGTTCCAGAGTTGTAAATTCCGCGGAAACGGTTGGGCGGAAGGGAACGTAATCACCGCCAAAGTTCGAGAATTCGGCCAAGGAAAAAAATAAGCCAAACCGCGTAGAGATCGGACTGTAAGTTCCAGAGTTGTAAATTCTGCGGAAACGGTTGGGCGGAAGGGAACGTAGTCACCGCCAAAGTTCGAGAATTCAGCCAAGGAAAAAAATAAGCCAAACCGCGTAGAGATCGGACTGTAAGTTCCAGAGTTTTAAATTCCGCGGAAACGGTTGGGCGGAAGGGAACGTAGTCACCGCCAAAGTTCGAGAATTCGGCCAAGGAAAAAAATAAGCCAAACCGCGTAGAGATCGGACTGTAAGTTCCAGAGTTGTAAATTCCGCGGAAACGGTTGGGCGGAAGGGAACGTAGTCACCGCCAAAGTTCGAGAATTCAGCCAAGGAAAAAAATAAGCCAAACCGCGTAGAGATCGGACTGTAAGTTCCAGAGTTGTAAATTCCGCGGAAACGGTTGGGCGGAAGGGAACGTAGTCACCGCCAAAGTTCGAGAATTCAGCCAAGGAAAAAAATAAGCCAAACCGCGTAGAGATCGGACTGTAAGTTCCAGAGTTGTAAATTCCGCGGAAACGGTTGGGCGGAAGGGAACGTAGTCACCGCCAAAGTTCGAGAATTCAGCCAAGGAAAAAAATAAGCCAAACCGCGTAGAGATCGGACTGTAAGTTCCAGAGTTGTAAATTCCGCGGAAACGGTTGGGCGGAAGGGAACGTAGTCACCGCCAAAGTTCGAGAATTCAGCCAAGGAAAAAAATAAGCCAAACCGCGTAGAGATCGGACTGTAAGTTCCAGAGTTGTAAATTCCGCGGAAACGGTTGGGCGGAAGGGAACGTAGTCACCGCCAAAGTTCGAGAATTCAGCCAAGGAAAAAAATAAGCCAAACCGCGTAGAGATCGGACTGTAAGTTCCAGAGTTGTAAATTCCGCGGAAACGGTTGGGCGGAAGGGAACGTAGTCACCGCCAAAGTTCGAGAATTCGGCCAAGGAAAAAAATAAGCCAAACCGCGTAGAGATCGGACTGTAAGTTCCAGAGTTGTAAATTCCGCGGAAACGGTTGGGCGGAAGGGAACGTAGTCACCGCCAAAGTTCGAGAATTCAGCCAAGGAAAAAAATAAGCCAAACCGCGTAGAGAACGGACTGTAAGTTCCAGAGTTGTAAATTCCGCGGAAACGGTTGGGCGGAAGGGAACATAGTCACCGCCAAAGTTCGAGAATTCAGCCAAGGAGAAAAATAAGCCAAACCGCGTAGAGATCGGACTGTAAGTTCCAGAGTTGTAAATTCCGCGGAAACGGTTGGGCGGAAGGGAACGTAGTCACCGCCAAAGTTCGAGAATTCAGCCAAGGAAAAAAATAAGCCAAACCGCGTAGAGATCGGACTGTAAGTTCCAGAGTTGTAAATTCCGCGGAAACGGTTGGGCGGAAGGGAACGTAGTCACCGCCAAAGTTCGAGAATTCAGCCAAGGAAAAAAATAAGCCAAACCGCGTAGAGATCGGACTGTAAGTTCCAGAGTTTTAAATTCCGCGGAAACGTTTGGGCGGAAGGGAACGTAGTCACCGCCAAAGTTCGAGAATTCGGCCAAGGAAAAAAATAAGCCAAACCGCGTAGAGATCGGACTGTAAGTTCCAGAGTTGTAAATTCCGCGGAAACGGTTGGGAGGAAGGGAACGTAGTCACCGCCAAAGTTCGAGAATTCAGCCAAGGAAAAAAATAAGCCAAACCGCGTAGAGATCGGACTGTAAGTTCCAGAGTTGTAAATTCCGCGGAAACGGTTGGGCGGAAGGGAACGTAGTCACCGCCAAAGTTCGAGAATTCAGCCAAGGAAAAAAATAAGCCAAACCGCGTAGAGATCGGACTGTAAGTTCCAGAGTTGTAAATTCCGCGGAAACGGTTGGGCGGAAGGGAACGTAGTCACCGCCAAAGTTCGAGAATTTGGCCAAGGAAAAAAATAAGCCAAACCGCGTAGAGATCGGACTGTAAGTTCCAGAGTTGTAAATTCCGCGGAAACGGTTGGGCGGAAGGGAACGTAGTCACCGCCAAAGTTCGAGAATTCAGCCAAGGAAAAAAATAAGCCAAACCGCGTAGAGATCGGACTGTAAGTTCCAGAGTTGTAAATTCCGCGGAAACGGTTGGGCGGAAGGGAACGTAGTCACCGCCAAAGTTCGAGAATTCAGCCAAGGAAAAAAATAAGCCAAACCGCGTAGAGATCGGACTGTAAGTTCCAGAGTTGTAAATTCCGCGGAAACGGTTGGGCGGAAGGGAACGTAGTCACCGCCAAAGTTCGAGAATTCAGCCAAGGAAAAAAATAAGCCAAACCGCGTAGAGATCGGACTGTAAGTTCCAGAGTTGTAAATTCCGCGGAAACGGTTGGGCGGAAGGGAACGTAGTCACCGCCAAAGTTCGAGAATTCGGCCAAGGAAAAAAATAAGCCAAACCGCGTAGAGATCGGACTGTAAGTTCCAGAGTTGTAAATTCCGCGGAAACGGTTGGGCGGAAGGGAACGTAGTCACCGCCAAAGTTCGAGAATTCAGCCAAGGAAAAAAATAAGCCAAACCGCGTAGAGAACGGACTGTAAGTTCCAGAGTTGTAAATTCCGCGGAAACGGTTGGGCGGAAGGGAACATAGTCACCGCCAAAGTTCGAGAATTCAGCCAAGGAGAAAAATAAGCCAAACCGCGTAGAGATCGGACTGTAAGTTCCAGAGTTGTAAATTCCGCGGAAACGGTTGGGCGGAAGGGAACGTAGTCACCGCCAAAGTTCGAGAATTCAGCCAAGGAAAAAAATAAGCCAAACCGCGTAGAGATCGGACTGTAAGTTCCAGAGTTGTAAATTCCGCGGAAACGGTTGGGCGGAAGGGAACGTAGTCACCGCCAAAGTTCGAGAATTCAGCCAAGGAAAAAAATAAGCCAAACCGCGTAGAGATCGGACTGTAAGTTCCAGAGTTTTAAATTCCGCGGAAACGTTTGGGCGGAAGGGAACGTAGTCACCGCCAAAGTTCGAGAATTCGGCCAAGGAAAAAAATAAGCCAAACCGCGTAGAGATCGGACTGTAAGTTCCAGAGTTGTAAATTCCGCGGAAACGGTTGGGAGGAAGGGAACGTAGTCACCGCCAAAGTTCGAGAATTCAGCCAAGGAAAAAAATAAGCCAAACCGCGTAGAGATCGGACTGTAAGTTCCAGAGTTGTAAATTCCGCGGAAACGGTTGGGCGGAAGGGAACGTAGTCACCGCCAAAGTTCGAGAATTCAGCCAAGGAAAAAAATAAGCCAAACCGCGTAGAGATCGGACTGTAAGTTCCAGAGTTGTAAATTCCGCGGAAACGGTTGGGCGGAAGGGAACGTAGTCACCGCCAAAGTTCGAGAATTTGGCCAAGGAAAAAAATAAGCCAAACCGCGTAGAGATCGGACTGTAAGTTCCAGAGTTGTAAATTCCGCGGAAACGGTTGGGCGGAAGGGAACGTAGTCACCGCCAAAGTTCGAGAATTCAGCCAAGGAAAAAAATAAGCCAAACCGCGTAGAGATCGGACTGTAAGTTCCAGAGTTGTAAACTCCGCGGAAACGGTTGGGCGGAAGGGAACGTAGTCACCGCCAAAGTTCGAGAATTCAGCCAAGGAAAAAAATAAGCCAAACCGCGTAGAGATCGGACTGTAAGTTCCAGAGTTGTAAATTCCGCGGAAACGGTTGGGCGGAAGGGAACATAGTCACCGCCAAAGTTCGAGAATTCAGCCAAGGAGAAAAATAAGCCAAACCGCGTAGAGATCGGACTGTAAGTTCCAGAGTTGTAAATTCCGCGGAAACGGTTGGGCGGAAGGGAACGTAGTCACCGCCAAAGTTCGAGAATTCAGCCAAGGAAAAAAATAAGCCAAACCGCGTAGAGATCGGACTGTAAGTTCCAGAGTTGTAAATTCCGCGGAAACGGTTAGGCGAAAGGGAAAGTAGTCACCGCCAAAGTTCGAGAATTCAGCCAAGGAAAAAAATAAGCCAAACCGCGTAGAGATCGGACTGTAAGTTCCAGAGTTGTAAATTCCGCGGAAACGGTTGGGCGGAAGGGAACGTAGTCACCGCCAAAGTTCGAGAATTTGGCCAAGGAAAAAAATAAGCCAAACCGCGTAGAGATCGGACTGTAAGTTCCAGAGTTGTAAATTCCGCGGAAACGGTTGGGCGGAAGGGAACGTAGTCACCGCCAAAGTTCGAGAATTCAGCCAAGGAAAAAAATAAGCCAAACCGCGTAGAGATCGGACTGTAAGTTCCAGAGTTGTAAACTCCGCGGAAACGGTTGGGCGGAAGGGAACGTAGTCACCGCCAAAGTTCGAGAATTCAGCCAAGGAAAAAAATAAGCCAAACCGCGTAGAGATCGGACTGTAAGTTCCAGAGTTGTAAATTCCGCGGAAACGGTTGGGCGGAAGGGAACATAGTCACCGCCAAAGTTCGAGAATTCAGCCAAGGAGAAAAATAAGCCAAACCGCGTAGAGATCGGACTGTAAGTTCCAGAGTTGTAAATTCCGCGGAAACGGTTGGGCGGAAGGGAACGTAGTCACCGCCAAAGTTCGAGAATTCAGCCAAGGAAAAAAATAAGCCAAACCGCGTAGAGATCGGACTGTAAGTTCCAGAGTTGTAAATTCCGCGGAAACGGTTGGGCGGAAGGGAACGTAGTCACCGCCAAAGTTCGAGAATTCAGCCAAGGAAAAAAATAAGCCAAACCGCGTAGAGATCGGACTATAAGTTCCAGAGTTGTAAATTCCGCGGAAACGGTTGGGCGGAAGGGAACGTAGTCACCGCCAAAGTTCGAGAATTCAGCCAAGGAAAAAAATAAGCCAAACCGCGTAGAGATCGGACTGTAAGTTCCAGAGTTGTAAATTCCGCGGAAACGGTTGGGCGGAAGGGAACGTAGTCACCGCCAAAGTTCGAGAATTCGGCCAAGGAAAAAAATAAGCCAAACCGCGTAGAGATCGGACTGTAAGTTCCAGAGTTGTAAATTCCGCGGAAACGGTTGGGCGGAAGGGAACGTAGTCACCGCCAAAGTTCGAGAATTCAGCCAAGGAAAAAAATAAGCCAAACCGCGTAGAGATCGGACTGTAAGTTCCAGAGTTGTAAATTCTGCGGAAACGGTTGGGCGGAAGGGAACGTAGTCACCGCCAAAGTTCGAGAATTCAGCCAAGGAAAAAAATAAGCCAAACCGCGTAGAGATCGGACTGTAAGTTCCAGAGTTTTAAATTCCGCGGAAACGGTTGGGCGGAAGGGAACGTAGTCACCGCCAAAGTTCGAGAATTCGGCCAAGGAAAAAAATAAGCCAAACCGCGTAGAGATCGGACTGTAAGTTCCAGAGTTGTAAATTCCGCGGAAACGGTTGGGCGGAAGGGAACGTAGTCACCGCCAAAGTTCGAGAATTCAGCCAAGGAAAAAAATAAGCCAAACCGCGTAGAGATCGGACTGTAAGTTCCAGAGTTGTAAATTCCGCGGAAACGGTTGGGCGGAAGGGAACGTAGTCACCGCCAAAGTTCGAGAATTCAGCCAAGGAAAAAAATAAGCCAAACCGCGTAGAGATCGGACTGTAAGTTCCAGAGTTGTAAATTCCGCGGAAACGGTTGGGCGGAAGGGAACGTAGTCACCGCCAAAGTTCGAGAATTCAGCCAAGGAAAAAAATAAGCCAAACCGCGTAGAGATCGGACTGTAAGTTCCAGAGTTGTAAATTCCGCGGAAACGGTTGGGCGGAAGGGAACGTAGTCACCGCCAAAGTTCGAGAATTCAGCCAAGGAAAAAAATAAGCCAAACCGCGTAGAGATCGGACTGTAAGTTCCAGAGTTGTAAATTCCGCGGAAACGGTTGGGCGGAAGGGAACGTAGTCACCGCCAAAGTTCGAGAATTCAGCCAAGGAAAAAAATAAGCCAAACCGCGTAGAGATCGGACTGTAAGTTCCAGAGTTGTAAATTCCGCGGAAACGGTTGGGCGGAAGGGAACGTAGTCACCGCCAAAGTTCGAGAATTCGGCCAAGGAAAAAAATAAGCCAAACCGCGTAGAGATCGGACTGTAAGTTCCAGAGTTGTAAATTCCGCGGAAACGGTTGGGCGGAAGGGAACGTAGTCACCGCCAAAGTTCGAGAATTCAGCCAAGGAAAAAAATAAGCCAAACCGCGTAGAGAACGGACTGTAAGTTCCAGAGTTGTAAATTCCGCGGAAACGGTTGGGCGGAAGGGAACATAGTCACCGCCAAAGTTCGAGAATTCAGCCAAGGAGAAAAATAAGCCAAACCGCGTAGAGATCGGACTGTAAGTTCCAGAGTTGTAAATTCCGCGGAAACGGTTGGGCGGAAGGGAACGTAGTCACCGCCAAAGTTCGAGAATTCAGCCAAGGAAAAAAATAAGCCAAACCGCGTAGAGATCGGACTGTAAGTTCCAGAGTTGTAAATTCCGCGGAAACGGTTGGGCGGAAGGGAACGTAGTCACCGCCAAAGTTCGAGAATTCAGCCAAGGAAAAAAATAAGCCAAACCGCGTAGAGATCGGACTGTAAGTTCCAGAGTTTTAAATTCCGCGGAAACGTTTGGGCGGAAGGGAACGTAGTCACCGCCAAAGTTCGAGAATTCGGCCAAGGAAAAAAATAAGCCAAACCGCGTAGAGATCGGACTGTAAGTTTCAGAGTTGTAAATTCCGCGGAAACGGTTGGGAGGAAGGGAACGTAGTCACCGCCAAAGTTCGAGAATTCAGCCAAGGAAAAAAATAAGCCAAACCGCGTAGAGATCGGACTGTAAGTTCCAGAGTTGTAAATTCCGTGGAAACGGTTGGGCGGAAGGGAACGTAGTCACCGCCAAAGTTCGAGAATTCAGCCAAGGAAAAAAATAAGCCAAACCGCGTAGAGATCGGACTGTAAGTTCCAGAGTTGTAAATTCCGCGGAAACGGTTGGGCGGAAGGGAACATAGTCACCGCCAAAGTTCGAGAATTCAGCCAAGGAGAAAAATAAGCCAAACCGCGTTGAGATCGGACTGTAAGTTCCAGAGTTGTAAATTCCGCGGAAACGGTTGGGCGGAAGGGAACGTAGTCACCGCCAAAGTTCGAGAATTCAGCCAAGGAAAAAAATAAGCCAAACCGCGTAGAGATCGGACTGTAAGTTCCAGAGTTGTAAATTCCGCGGAAACGGTTGGGCGGAAGGGAACGTAGTCACCGCCAAAGTTCGAGAATTCAGCCAAGGAAAAAAATAAGCCAAACCGCGTAGAGATCGGACTGTAAGTTCCAGAGTTTTAAATTCCGCGGAAACGTTTGGGCGGAAGGGAACGTAGTCACCGCCAAAGTTCGAGAATTCGGCCAAGGAAAAAAATAAGCCAAACCGCGTAGAGATCGGACTGTAAGTTCCAGAGTTGTAAATTCCGCGGAAACGGTTGGGAGGAAGGGAACGTAGTCACCGCCAAAGTTCGAGAATTCAGCCAAGGAAAAAAATAAGCCAAACCGCGTAGAGATCGGACTGTAAGTTCCAGAGTTGTAAATTCCGTGGAAACGGTTGGGCGGAAGGGAACGTAGTCACCGCCAAAGTTCGAGAATTCAGCCAAGGAAAAAAATAAGCCAAACCGCGTAGAGATCGGACTGTAAGTTCCAGAGTTGTAAATTCCGCGGAAACGGTTGGGCGGAAGGGAACGTAGTCACCACCAAAGTTCGAGAATTCGGCCAAGGAAAAAAATAAGCCAAACCGCGTAGAGATCGGACTGTAAGTTCCAGAGTTGTAAATTCCGCGGAAACGGTTGGGCGGAAGGGAACGTAGTCACCGCCAAAGTTCGAGAATTCAGCCAAGGAAAAAAATAAGCCAAACCGCGTAGAGATCGGACTGTAAGTTCCAGAGTTGTAAATTCTGCGGAAACGGTTGGGCGGAAGGGAACGTAGTCACCGCCAAAGTTCGAGAATTCAGCCAAGGAAAAAAATAAGCCAAACCGCGTAGAGATCGGACTGTAAGTTCCAGAGTTTTAAATTCCGCGGAAACGGTTGGGCGGAAGGGAACGTAGTCACCGCCAAAGTTCGAGAATTCAGCCAAGGAAAAAAATAAGCCAAACCGCGTAGAGATCGGACTATAAGTTCTAGAGTTGTAAATTCCGCGGAAACGGTTGGGCGGAAGGGAACGTAGTCACCGCCAAAGTTCGAGAATTCAGCCAAGGAAAAAAATAAGCCAAACCGCGTAGAGATCGGACTGTAAGTTCCAGAGTTGTAAATTCCGCGGAAACGGTTGGGCGGAAGGGAACGTAGTCACCGCCAAAGTTCGAGAATTCGGCCAAGGAAAAAAATAAGCCAAACCGCGTAGAGATCGGACTGTAAGTTCCAGAGTTGTAAATTCCGCGGAAACGGTTGGGCGGAAGGGAAAGTAGTCACCGCCAAAGTTCGAGAATTCAGCCAAGGAAAAAAATAAGCCAAACCGCGTAGAGATCGGACTATAAGTTCTAGAGTTGTAAATTCCGCGGAAACGGTTGGGCGGAAGGGAACGTAGTCACCGCCAAAGTTCGAGAATTCAGCCAAGGAAAAAAATAAGCCAAACCGCGTAGAGATCGGACTGTAAGTTCCAGAGTTGTAAATTCCGCGGAAACGGTTGGGCGGAAGGGAACGTAGTCACCGCCAAAGTTCGAGAATTCAGCCAAGGAAAAAAATAAGCCAAACCGCGTAGAGATCGGACTGTAAGTTCCAGAGTTGTAAATTCCGCGGAAACGGTTGGGCGGAAGGGAAAGTAGTCACCGCCAAAGTTCGAGAATTCGGCCAAGGAAAAAAATAAGCCAAACCGCGTAGAGATCGGACTGTAAGTTTCAGAGTTGTAAATTCCGCGGAAACGGTTGGGCGGAAGGGAACGTAGTCACCGCCAAAGTTCGAGAATTCAGCCAAGGAAAAAAATAAGCCAAACCGCGTAGAGATCGGACTGTAAGTTCCAGAGTTGTAAATTCCGCGGAAACGGTTGGGCGGAAGGGAACGTAGTCACCGCCAAAGTTCGAGAATTCAGCCAAGGAAAAAAATAAGCCAAACCGCGTAGAGATCGGACTGTAAGTTCCAGAGTTGTAAATTCCGCGGAAACGGTTAGGCGAAAGGGAAAGTAGTCACCGCCAAAGTTCGAGAATTCAGCCAAGGAAAAAAATAAGCCAAACCGCGTAGAGATCGGACTGTAAGTTCCAGAGTTGTAAATTCCGCGGAAACGGTTGGGCGGAAGGGAACGTAGTCACCGCCAAAGTTCGAGAATTCAGCCAAGGAAAAAAATAAGCCAAACCGCGTAGAGATCGGACTTTAAGTTCCAGAGTTGTAAATTCCGCGGAAACGGTTGGGCGGAAGGGAACGTAGTCACCGCCAAAGTTCGAGAATTCAGCCAAGGAAAAAAATAAGCCAAACCGCGTAGAGATCGGACTGTAAGTTCCAGAGTTGTAAATTCCGCGGAAACGGTTGGGCGGAAGGGAACGTAGTCACCGCCAAAGTTCGAGAATTCAGCCAAGGAAAAAAATAA